>JAODTK010000066.1:0-15851 GCA_026419785.1 Sclerodactyla briareus | reverse complement strand
CCTAGTGTTGGGCTTGTTTGACGTATAACAGTTTGATACATATGTCATGCTGTTTTGGTGTCGTTGTTTTATTGAAACGTACGTAGGCCTATAACACTAAACCATTACTGCAAGATAATAATATAAAGTCATTCACAACATGTCCATTTGGGGGGTAATTTCCTTCATGGTCATCATAAAGCTGAACCAAAATGCAAGCATCAACTTTTCCTATTTTTAATCTAAGGACTAACAAATCACTTTTTCAAATGTCCCACTTTTGTTGCCGAGTTATGTGGCCTTGTACATACCCGGTGATTCGTTTCGCTATACATCTGCGATCTCGCATGACCAGGAGCAACGGTTCGATAACGGCTTAGAACTCTTACGAAAGAATACTGGTTTTCACGGTTGTGAAATTGTCTTATCCGACATGGTCCGCATATCTATAAGATAGTTTAATTAATCGAGCTGTGTTAATTTTCCAATTCATCTGGTCACAATTTTAGGGGGGGACGGTTTTTTTTGGGGGGGGGATGCATCCCCCTCCCCCCCCCCCCCCCCCCCCCCCCCCCCCCCCCCCGCCCCGCTGCGGCCGCTTATTGTACACCATTTCAACCCGCAGAAATTTATACTGCGTGAATCGCCTCGAATAGCTGTCACACTAGAACCAGCAACCCTTATTTGAAAATGGGCAGTGAGAGCGCTTAATTTTGGGAAGAGCGCCAACTATACTTGAAAGTAGGGCGCCCATTTTAACGTGTCAATAAGGACTTCTACCAGTCATATGCAGCCCTCACTTCTACCGACACGCGTAGACGGAATAAACGCCATAGAACATCCGTTATGCTGTCTACGTTCAGGGCCACACAATGCGTAAACGAGTCATTATTATGGATCGAGACGTGGCGGAATAATGATAGTTTAAGTCATTATAATGAATTGAGAGAGGAGGAATCAGGACCCAGCCTCGTCATTATGATGAACGGGGAATAGGCTGGATAACAGCAACGAAGTCATTTTATGCCCTTCCGAAATACAACAAATAATGAGAACAGAAGTCGTTATTACGGCATTAGACGGTGCAATAATGACTAAGAAACCCATTATTACGGCATTGAAAACTGACGGGTAATACCATTACTTGCACTTAATGTTGGCAGTCAAACGTCATCATTTTTCTTCCACCTATTTTATTGCGATAAACGAGCAATTTTCTCATTATGTGACTTGGAACATAGGTGGAAGAATGACTTCTAGGTCGTTCTTCCGCTAACTTAACGTATCATAACGAGTAAAGCCAGCCTAATTTTTGTCTCATTCGGCGTTCGAGAGATTGATCATTTGTTCTCATTGGAGGTCTTTCAATGTGGCATAATTAAGCATAACTTATAAAACTTACTGGCTAGGGTCCACCTCTGCAATATTTTGAAGAGAAGGGGTTCACTGAACTGCTGAAAGGTTCCAATCGTGTCAATTGGGCATCATTTATATTCTCCCTTTTGTCACTTTTTCATAGCATTACATTCGGTTACATATCCATGGCACTTCAGTTCCATTGAAACTTGAAGGTGGCACTGATTTCAGTGGTGTATTTGTAAAACACTTTAATGGGGGCTGACACTAAAGAGCCTCTCTTGATCTTTTTCGATTCTCCTACAAATTCTCTTTTGATCAACTCTGAAAATGAGGTCGTTGACAACCAACTAAATACCTCAATTGAAACAACCACTGAAGCGATGCACACTAACTAGAGGTTTTGTCACCCAATTGTTTTAGGTATGACCTCACATTTAAATTCTAACTGATCTTGTACAAATTGCATGCATTCCCATTTATGAATAAATATAATTGATGGCCACACGGTCATTTCCAAGAATATTTTTTGGTCCCTTCTGAAGGTACCGTGTGCACTAACATTCTGCTCTGCTGAAGGAGGAATCCGATCAGGCTGAATTCATTGAACAGTTCCTAATGCAGAAGTGAGGGCGACAGACAGGGCTCTACCCTACCCCCGGGTGTAGTTCCCACTTGGGCAGTTGCCCCGCCTTGCCCTCACGCCGCCGCTCCTCCCCAATACAGAATTGGCTCTCAATCACACCATTAGTTACCAGCTCCTGCAATTTTTGAGAAAATAGAGGACTCTTTGTAATTTGATCCTCTTCACAAGCTGGTTGTTCTTCTGTTTCTTCTCTGCTGCAATTCAATCCCACCCCAACGGAAGAGGATGATGAGGTCTCAATTTTGGAGTTTTATATAAAATGGTGAGTGGATAGGTCCATGCATGAGAACCATGACCTCTGTATCTAACAGAATTGAGGAGTGTGCACATTGGGAGCAGTTGTGATGCCCTTGTCGTAGCGGACGGGGGGGAAAATCGTTTGGAACAGTCTACACCAAAGTTAGAAGAGGGGCAATTTGTGTTGCGAGTAACAAACAAAAGCCTGTTTCAGAAATTCAGTACCTCTCTTGATGTTCCTCCCCCCAATTCCCTAGTGAAGACATAGGGCGAATCAGGGTCAATTTCTTCACAAAGGTTTTTAAAGGCAAATATCTCAGCTCATATTAGGCATGTGTATTGATCAAAGAGAACTTTTTCAACTTGAATGCTATGGTGAATAGCTCGACTGGTCAGCCAGAAGATCAATTTTGGGCCAACAACATTTAGTAGCATTTTTGGGAGGACATAGTCTAGTACATAGTAAACCCAATGAGTTAGAATACAATAGCATAGTTTAGCTAGGTCAATTCTAATAGAGGACCTTAAATGTCTTTGATGTGTTCGCCACTGGCCATTTTTCCTAACACTGGACTTTGTGTTACAAGGGAGTCATGTAAAACCCAAGAAAGGAAGAGACCAGTTTGATTACATGGCCAATGATGTATCCTAGTGTCATGCCCAAGTTTATTGCCTGCATTCTGGCTCCCATCATTGTGCAGGGCCATACTATCACAATTACATGGGTATTAAGTAACAACGTTGCTACTGGTGGCAATCTTGTTACAGTGTGAGCATATGCACTTGCACAATAAATTGCTCAATTTTTTTTTTGGCCCCCCAGAAAGCCCTGGATATCCAGGACAAATGTGATGCAGAAGAACACTAAATAAAATCAAACGTCTCTCCATGTCTCTATGACCTGGCTGTTTAAAGGAAAATGTCGTAAGAATAACGTTCACATATAATTCAATGTATCAGGGTATATACAGGCTCCGAGCTGCTAGGATAGCATGTAAAGGCCTCACCTTCCGTCAATGTTGACTTCTTGGGAATATGGTTGGCTTACTTCCATCCCATTCTGCATAAACAAAACAATAGGAACTGGCAGAGTATTGGGTGGTTGAAAGAAAACGGTGTACAACCCCTGGTGAAGATAGTGGAATTGTTTGAGAATGGCACACCCCGTGTCCTGACAGATAATAGTAATAACAATTCTCATATAGTGACGTTCCCTGTGCTGACTTGGTCAGTGAAATGTGGGTGAGGGTCAAGTGACTCACACGTGTGTCAACTCCCCTAAATGGTAGTCACACAGCGGACTCGGGTCTGTGGTCATTATACTATCAATCCAGGTCTGAGAGTGGAGTGGTGGCATAAGTAAATAAGGTATGGACCCACCTTTGAAAATGACTGCATAGACCTTCAAAATTTTGGTTGTGTGCACATGAAGTAACGAAGAGCCAGTGTACATCTGCCAGTTGGCGGCATTCAGAGACACTGTTGGCGTTCTGAATATTATTTTATTTAGTTAAATTGCATTGATAAATTACATAGTTTTGAGACCAATGTGTGTCATTCTCTGGTGGACGGATGGAGAGGGTGGTCTGGGATAGAGGCATCCAGGGTAGGAACAGGGTATCAGGACACTTGCGAACAAATATTCTGGGTCAATTTCTAGCAGTCGCCTAACGTTTTTCGCAAGGTGGTTGTACTTACAGATGCGATGGGGGAGGTCTTGGACTCATGGTTCTGCATTCGTTGTATTTGGGTTATGGGGTTTTTGTACGGGATATTGGCAATAAGGTCTCGTCGGCCGACTTTGAGCAGTCAGTGAACTTAAATTCTCTCTGCCAATGATCAGAGAAAGTGGTCAGATCCTGTGAGATCACTGATCGGTCTTTCGGATCGGACATTTGTAAAAAAGCAGAGACAAGGAGGGTTGGGATGGGTTACACTCTGCATCATAACATCTGAGCACCGTAGGCTAGAAAAGAAGACGAGTATCGACGGTGCTCATCAACGATCGATACAGTCAGGGTTTCTTGATGAGCCTTATTGGCTACCGAATCAAATCATCCTTACTGCCGGGTCGTTCAGGTTCAGAGAGGGATCTATATGTCTCCTCGGATGGTGCAACCCTAATTGAGGGCATAACAATAGTTAATAACAATAGTGCGCGTATATCTACAAAAAACCTGATCCTAGCCGCAGCAGAAGGGAATGGATATGAGGCTGAAAGCCTGATGACACGCTGAATTGAATGTTTGGGGAAATTGTCAACGGGCCAGTCAGAAAAGACGTCTGAAAACAGTGTCAAGTGTTATTCACTTTCCTAGTTTCATTTTGAATGCACTCTGAAACATGTTTGAATATTGGGCATGTTGTCAGATTAGTGAATACATGTTGTGTTTGATAGCTAAATACACTAGCTTCAGGTGTAAATATGGTTTTAGAGCATCGTCAGTTCGAAAAAGTGCTTCTTTTTTCCAAGATAAAATTGTGTGTAGGAAAACTGTTTGGGAATTCCTTAACACCGGTTTTTTTCGGTTGAACAAATAATAGGCCATAGTTGAACGCAAATGTAAACACCCAACTGTCTGTCCAGTATGCAACGCCTGAAAATCCACTAGGAATCTCTACATGCCTCTAGTAGAGGTATGATTTTCTGCTGTATGGAATCACACCCCCCCCCCTCCCTCCTCTCTCCACCAAATTTGGGGATCAGGACTCCCTACAGCGTAGAGAACTAAAAAGGGAACCACTTCTGACGCCACAGAATTACTAAAAGTTAGGAAATATGTAGTGAGCTCTTCGAGTCTACTGAACCCGGACTCCTCAAATTGAAAGTTGATAATGTGGCCTTCACCTCGCGTGATCAATCATGACCTAGTGGCACTAACTGTGCTGTGGAGGCGAACCTCCCCTTGGTAATTTCGACCATAATATAGCAGAACAACCAATTACCCAACATTTGAGGACCCCAATTTTGGTTTCAAATTCAGAGTGGGAGATTCATCCTCACAGTAAAAGGAAGTAAAAGGGAGGTAGGTTGCTGTACTGTTGAATGAAACATTAAATCGTGATTCCCACAGGGTTCTGGGAAATCCCATGGAGTATGAGGGGGATGATCCCTCTGAGAAAAATACAGTGAGAAACCTCTGCGAAAACAAACCCAGCTGTAAATTGATAATTTGTGAGGTTATCGGTTCGAAAGAATGAAAACTTCCTATGTAGCCTTGGCAAAACAGGTTTTTCCGTTAACCTTGTGATGCACTCTGAGATACAAACACTAAATATTCTTAAGATGGGACAATTCATAAGAAAAACATGAAATGCGGATCTATACTATGCAAGGGATTTAACTACTATGGCATAGTTTAAGTGGAGGATGAGGCCTACCTGTCGGTCTCTTGAAGAATTGCTTTTCCCAAGCTATTGATGAAGTTTGCAGCTTTTACAGAAGTCGGCGGCGGTGTCCTTCGTTTAAGTCGCATATGGCCACCATTTCTACTGGAGTATTTTCATTCGTGCACCTTGAGATGTAGTTACTGGAAATAAAGTGTTATAGATATTCCAGTACATTATTTTGAGCTTCCTGTTTCAGTGTTGTGATGATTGTTATACGGGACGGACCTTTTGTTAAAAATGAAATAACTTTAGTTAGCCAGACCCATGACCCCCTGTGGAACAGACAGTCACTCAGTCGTCAGATCGTGACTGAAGTGACTCACCAGAACTGCAAAAATCTGTGTACATCATTCAGTTAGCTGGAGACATGAAATGAGGAGTTACAAAATCATTCACTGCAATTAAACAATCTTTATGCCGTATGTTGACAAGGTTTCAAGACTTCGGACATGTGACCTAAGGGACTGGACCGGAGTCTGAGTTAATAGGTTTTTAAATGCAGGATGTGGAACTACACGGTAGGTGTTATCAGCTCAAACCAGACATGCTGGGTGAGCTATTGGAATCTGCATGTCACTCTATTATCAGCTATCCAGTGTGTTAGCAATGCCTTTTTGGACCCACAAACAGCAAACCTGTGATGAGGCGACCAAACGGGACCACAATGTTTATTGACCCATGGACTGTTTGAACTTGTAAAGGTCAAGGGTCAAAGGTCATAAAGGTGGCCGTATAGGCCATTATGTGTAAAATTCAAAAGGTCTCTTCCTCCTGGACAAATTTAGGTGCACATGCTGATGTTCAGTCATGTGATGGTCTAACAGCCGTACTTCGGGGTGTCAGGAATTGTCCAGATCCAAGGTCCCACTGGGCCCGAGGGAGACCATTTTATGAAATTCACACACTAGGGTTGAATGCAATCTCCTCCCAAAGATTCAATTGTTCTTAATAATGACCTTCAAAATTACAGGTAATGGTCCTTGGGTGGAGGGCCTTAGGGGTGTTCGGGATTTTTGGGCCACGGCCCAGTTGGGCCCAAGGGTCCATTATATTGAAAAAAATTTGTATTCTCCTACAAATTGTTGCACGATGCTGATGTTCAGTCATAATGTTGGTCTAATAGCTGTACCTTCAGGGTGACAAGGGATTTAGGACCCAAAGGCCAGTTGTGGGCCCTGGAGCCCGTCATGTGGAAAGTCAAAATGATTCTCCTCTTGCGAATTTCGGTGCACAGTGCTGACGTCGGTAATAATGATGATCTAACAGCCGTACCTCTGGGGAGTTCAGGGATTTTAGTCGAAGGTACGCACTTGGGCCCAGTGGTGTCCATTTTATGAAATTTCACACAATGGTACGTGAAATCATCGCCTCCCACGGATTGATGATGATCTTCAGAGTTATCCAAGTAATGGTCTGGGTAGAGGGCCATTTGGGGTACGGTGTGGAATTTGGGCTCAAGGCCCAGTTCGGGCCCTAGGGCCCATCACTTGGAATTACTGCAAAAATTTGTATCTCTTACAAAATTTTGTTGCACAGTGCTCAGTCATGTAATTATGTGGTCCCAATTGCCATTACTTTCTGGGCCCAGGAATTTGGGTCCAGGCCCAGTGTGAGCCCTAGGGGCCATTAATGTGGAAGTACGCAAAATGCTTCTCCTCTTACGGATTTTGTTGCAGTCTGGCATTCGGTCAGAATGATCGTCTAACAGCCATACTGTACCTTGATCTTGAAAAGTTACATGTAGCGGCCCTTGGGTAGAGGGCCATTGGGAGGTGTTTGGGATTTGAGCCCAACGGGCCCATGATATATGAAATACTGCAAACATCGTATCTCCTAGACTCTACAATTTGTTGCACAGTGCTGATGCTCAGTTATAATGATGGTAAATAGGTGTACCTTAGGGTACCCAGGGATTTAGGACCCATGCCAAGGGACTGTTGGCCTGCGGCCCATTAGTGGAACCATTTATGATGCTAAGCACTCTTTGGGCCATATGAAGTTCAGTGGTCAAAAAGTCATATAAAGGGGCACAATAGGTCATTGTTTGAAACAAAACCTCTTCAACATTTATCCCATATTACATTTCATCTTGGTACATTTGTGGTTTGAGTACAGCACCCTGGTGCTTAGTGGTGCGTTTTGTTGACTACTGACTAAAGCTGCTCAATAGGACGGCGAATAGGGAATACGCGATCGCCTGGCGAAAGGGAATCGAGTGTCGGCGGGAGGGTATTATAGGCCGGCGAATCGCGAATCGCGAAATACATAGCAGGGGAACACAGAACTAGATGAGCGCCTATTTAGCGCTATAGACGCGGAAAAAAAAAAAACGGACAGACATGCGCTCGCAAGCACATCAGTTAGAAGATGTCATTGTGCCACAGGATTACCTCCTCAATTGAGACAATACAGATGGAGACTCAGGTTCACCCAATGACGCAACGCTGTATGCTAGGGGCCCTATACACCTATAGCTGGGTCTGTATTCTCTTCGAGAATTACCACGAAATGGGCGACACACCTTAAAACAAGTATTGCATGTACATATCAGGAAGTGTGCGCTGTGATCAGCTTCATTTCACTCCAATCGTAGTAATCTTCGCCCTTAATGGAGCATCGTCACTCTGCTAAGGGTTGCAAAGTGTGCTGACTGACTCTCATGTTGCCATAGAGACAGAGTACGATCGTCGCCCATTCTAAGTGATACTTCTTCACTCTATTAGAGTGAATTCCACTTACATTCGAGGTTTGCTGATGACTACTTCATTAGAGGAATTCCTCGTGCTTTTTTAGAAAAAGGAGGGCCCCATGCATGAGGGACATGGTTATAATAACAACATGCATTTTCCGGGATGACGTTCAGTATTTTGGTTATTCATGCCATGGGTGGTTGGGTCAGACGAAGGCTAGAAATATACAATTCCTGGGCGTCCGATTCCCCTATAGCTCTATCCAACCCGATTGCGGAAGGTTCCCGAGACCTTGGGATCATTCCCTACCGATCATGTTATAAACGCTCAACAATCCATCCTGCCGTCAATCGAACATATGCACAGTTAGAATAATGCAATGACTATGTAGGCCTAAGAATTTAAACGGCGAAATAAAGGGATTGCACGTGTATGTGACCGATAGCCTACTTTGCAGCAACATACTGAAATTCTCAGTCTACGGTGTCCCATTCGGCGATCCATGTCCGTCATAAATCGCGAGCTGTCCACGCGCGACACGCGATTTGAATGTCACCGACAATCGGTTTTTGTCGCGATCGCGACAAAAAAAATCGCACATTCGCACATTCCGGATCGCGTGCCTAATGAAATAGACGCCATATAAATAACACGGAGCTAAAATAGTCTTTGTCGCGTATTCGCACATACGCACATTCGCGTGCCTAGGAAAGTCACCTTAAGGTGGCTTGGGAACGGATCTAAATAACTTAATTACGATTCTTCTAAACAGTTATCGTGTTCGTAATGGACTGCACGCCGCACTGTATGAAAGCCGTGCTGGACATTTCTCCATATTTTATCTATATTATATACACGGATATGTGGTCCGAATATATGCCCTATATATCGAATATTTGCACATATTAAATTACAACCATCAGCGATCAGAATATAGACACGTATATATTCGAATAATGCACGTTTTTTTTAGGGTTCCTTCTATCAGTATATTCGATACATCCACTTATTAAATCGCACATAGGCACCTATATATTCGAATACTACCCGTATACACTCGACCAATCCAGCAGCGGAATATATGCATGTATTAATCGAAAGATCCACGTAGTATTCGAATATATCCACGTATTTAATCAACCAATCACAACAGACCAATGTCATCGCCGTGTGCGACCTAACCATGCAAATACGAGTAAGTAGTAATTGCATGGTGTTGGCGCAGGCTCACCATCTTCTACCTAGGATCGAGGTGGGCAAGGATTGTTTTTCTGTAGTAATGGAGGGGGGTGGGCGTTGGGTTTACCTCAGTGTTCTCCAGTTCGTGTGTGCCGTAAATCAATTGCTGTAGTAAGGGGTGAGATGTTTCTCTAGAACCAGTTGTCCGGCAATAAATTCGTGTGGTAATCTATTCGATCACATTTGTCAGTTTGTGAATAGTGGACCAGTCCGTTGGTTAATTTCTGGAGGATTACAAGAGACCGCGACTAACTGTAAAGATGACATGGAATGGCAGTTCACGGCAGGGGTCTCGACTGTTGCCTTGAGGAGGGAATATGCCCCGATTGGAGCTGTGGATGTTGCAGCAAGAGTGAGTGGATCGCTCACTCCGTACGCCGGGACACCCCGGATGAACTGGTGAAGACTGGATGAAGTAAGGGGATGAAGAAGCTGGGCCACCATCTATAGTGTTGTTCTGGAACCGAGTGTGCAGGCAATGAATTGTAGTGTATAAGAGGTGGAGAGGGATGCTCTCGCATATAAATGGCAGCCTATCTCGTCCCTGTGGCCTAGTGATAGCCTGTTTCATGACTGAGTAGAGAATTTGTGTATTTCAAGGTCTAAAGAATATGAAGTACCGGCTGACATACACTGTTAACGCGCAACCTTCTGCTGCGAATATGAAGTTTATTTAGTCTTTTTCCATTGACAATCATTTTTTTTTTTTGAGACCATGCTAGATAGTAGCCTCGTTGGGAGTTGCTGCCGATTGGACTGTTTGCAATTCGCACCGGATATGAGGCTCTCAAAATCATAATTCCATAAGAACTATGTGAATAAAAACCACATTTCTTGATATAGGAGCTCATGCTGTATTAATTACTTCCTGTAATGGGGCTGTATATGCATTAAGGGCAAACTGGTTAATTCTGGGTGTGATTCCTACTCATAAATCCCTACATCAGTTAAGAAGTTCTTGGAAATAGTTGCTACACCTGCATTGTCCAACGCGGATTTTGTAATTTTTGTACCTATATTTTTGTCACGGAGATTTAAGCCATTCCACAGATTGAACTACTGAGCATTGTACGTTCACAGTCATGTGCCGTATTTCCCGAGAGCTCAGTGACTAATTACTGTCACCATCTCTTACCAATTTTCATTTGTCATTGTTTAAAAACAACACGGAGTGTTGCAAATCAATTAGCCAAAACATGTACAAATTAGATGTAGTACTCGACACTGACCACTGGCCTTAGCCTGGGGGGGGCGGGGGGGGCCCGGGCCCCCCATCCTCCGACCTGTGGGCTCCGTCTATTCGGGCCTTCATTCCATTACTTTCACTGAGTTTTGCTGGCGATTTTGGCACTCATCTATCTGAGGCTAGTCTATACTGATGGCTTTGATGTTATCAGTTATTTGTCGACGGTTTTCAAATTAATAGGCGTTCGGTGATTGGGATTGGTGTAACTATTTTAGAAATGTAGAACTGCCGAAAATCGGAATTACCGTTAAAGAAGCCTCCCATTCTACTTTCTCTGTTCAACTTTACTTTTTCTAACCTCATCCTCTCTCTTCAACTTTCCCCCCAGAATTCCCTTCTTTTTTTGCCGACAGACCCCAAATTTTCCGACAGTGACCAATTATTGGGGTTGACACCCCCCCACCTCCCACCTCGCTACGCTCCTGCATCTGATAAAAAAAAACATGGCGAACACTGTCACCCTCTGGATTGATCGTGGGATATACACGTTTTACTACCCCTAAGTAACAACACTGTCGTATGGGGAGTTTCAATTAAACGTACAACTCCAGAACCAGCATTTCAGACGGTCCGTCCTGACAATGACGCATTTTGAACCACAAATAGCTATTTTTACAGAACTACAACATATTCTAAATAGAAACCCTTTCTTATTGTTTTCAGTAGCCCTATGTTTGTAAGGTATGATAAACAGGGGGAAAATAATGCATTTAATAAATTTGGATCCGCTGAATTTTTCTGTGCGCGTGCAATGACCTTGAGGGTTTGTAGGGTGTAGCAGTTATTGATCACCAAATGATGAGAATGTCTGTTGGATTGTTGTTTGATACGTGGACATATACGTGTATATGTTTCCGCTGCTGTGATTAGTTGATTGTTAATACGGTCTATATCGAGAATATAGGGGCATAATATCGAATATATACGTGTATAATTCGAATATATAGTGCATAAATTCGATTTAATATCGTATATATTCGAAAATATATGGGATATAGTCCTGATCGCTGATTGGTTGTGATTTAATACTGGTACGTGCAATAAATCGAATATATAGGTGCATAATCCCATTTAATACTTGCATATATTCGAATATATACTGTATAAAATATGGGGGGAATGTCCAGCACGGCTTTCCCCCATAGACGTGGTCTATAGGATTTTCTCTTGTTTCCCTGCACGAAATCAGAAAAACCGCTGGCGAGCCAAACCGACATTTAAAGCGGCAACTATTTCTGGCAGCAATTGACGATCCGCGACGATCGTCTCTGGCATACTGTTATAGATTGAAGTATATCGTCACTCTGATATGTCAACAAATCAATTTCGATGTACGATGGCAGTTTTTCCTCCTTACACGATCCAACGAGACCTATTCCTTTATTTTATATTATATAATAATAGACCGCTTTCTATTATGGAGCACGACTTGGCAGATCGATCAGAATTCATCTACTACTAATAAGAGGCAAGTTTGTTAGGCCTATTCCAATATTCATTGACACACACTCCTCACGAACTAATAATAATGATAAACAGAATATATCGTTTTTTGTCTCGCCTGAATGGAATTCAAGAAGACATAAGTGGTCACTTTGGCGTGTGTGTGTATAACGTCCCACTTTGTTAGAGATTTCTCACAAACCGTGAGGGCCGCTTTATGACGAAATTTTTGTTTGTAGCAACCGGGGTTGGGTGTCACGATCTGATTAGATTTTTGGTGCACAAGTCATTAATTAGTTGGGTAATTAGCTTATTTTATGTAATTTATTGTTTAAGCTCGGTTACAGGATACGCAAGACCGTAATGTGCTAACAGTGCTGTAGTTTGGCATGTAGACCTGGATACAGGTAGATGGCCTGTTAGATTTTCAGCCGAAAATATGCTCATTAAGTGATCTAATTTGCATAATTTATGGCGAATTTTTCACGTTCGTCGGATTTTCACGAAACTTGGTGGATGTGTTCTACCATGGATTCCAAGAAATTTTACAAACTAAGTCGGGGTCACTGGAGGTCATTTAATGTGTCTAATTTTCAATTTTTTTTTTGCAATTTTTTCCAGAGTGTTGGCTTTCCACAAAATTGGTAGTGTGATCCACCTTTGATTCCTGACATGTTCGAAGGTACAGCTGGGGTCAGTAGAGGTCATTGTATTTGCCTAATTTGCAGTAATATATTCAAATTTCCAACTTGTAAGAATTCCGGGCCAAACTCTTAGGTATGGTCCGTTAAACATTTTCTGGATTCTGACATTTTTGACGGTTCATGATTTGATTGGATTCCATCATATAATAGCTTCTGTTAGATTGAAGCACTGAGGAACTGTAACATATCTCCTGTGACATTTTACTTGCTGTACGCTCATTTTATGTGCCTTGATTTGCATAATTTATCCCCATTTCCACTTGGTGAAATTCGCCAAACTCAGTATGATCTAGGAATTGTCCGTTTAACATTCTTTGAATCGATGGTTTGGATGTTCTGAATCGATTGCATTCCATACATGAAGGCTTCCTGTTAGAATAAAACACTGAGAAGAAGAAAAAAGCAATAAGGGATCTTTTGAATTAGATAAGAGTAAAAATTCTTGGTCAGTTATTTTGGATTTTGTAGGTGTTAGATGTTGAAATTGTTGCTATTCGTTTGACATGACGATGGTTCGCGAACTAGTTGGTGTTTGTGTAAATAAAAGTGAATAATAATAAAAACTACCGATCGCGCAACAGGCGAGACACTTCTTGGCGATCGCCTTTGTTATATAGCGCTTTCCACGTCGAAAGGGCCATGTCAAATGCTCGCTCTTTACAGATACTTCCCCAGGGGACCTCCCAATAGGGCTGCCACTCAACGCGCTTCACATGTCACCTCACGCGGGTGGCGTGAACTATTCCAGAAGGAAACAGCTTTATCCAACTGCGGAAAAGCCTCGGGCTCCAAAGGGCAGTCTGAACTCGCAATGGTGTTGCGGTAGGGAGCCCTACCGACTGAGCTGGTCTCGCTTAAAAAAAAAAAAAAAAAAAAAAAACTAGTGGAAGAGCATTCGCGTCTTGGTATGCCATCACAGTAAACCTCTCGTGGTAAATCATGCAAACATATGGTTCATTATAAGCTGACAAGATTTTAATTGATCCTTGACATCATCATTACTGTACAGTAATACCACAAACGAAAGACATTGCCTTCACAGTCACCGGTTCGTCTTGTTATAGCTCCTCGGTTTTGTGGGATCCTACAACAGTACCAAGCGTGCAACATTGGGAAGATTAAAATAGGGCAAAGCTGTCAGAATGTTTTGAAGGATCACTGCCGGTCAACTTTGTAATCAAGACTCCTCAAACATCCTCCCTGGCCTACTTTAATTCTGTTAACAACATATTGGCTTCTACTGTTCCTGACAAACGAAGCCGTCTACCGTTAACTATCGCCATGATTATGATCAGTGTAATGGAAATTAAATATGGACACGTTCTGGTTAAAGGATGACGTGCAGGATGATTATAAAGAGGCTGATATATTAACTGAGGAAACTAAATTCGTCAGTCCAAACGCCTAATTCATATGACTTTCTGTTACGGAGTTTGTTCATGTTGATTGCGCCGACGAAAATGCATCCCATCATGCAATAATAAATGATTTCATACTGCAAACCCTGCAAACAATCTTTTTTTTTTTTTTTTTTGGGGGGGGTTTTAATTGAATTCCACTTATTTTCACTTCGACCGCACTTGGTCTGAGAGAGGATCGCTGTAGTCGGTTTAGTAGGTCTTGATGTTACTTTGGTTGGAAGAAATACTACAGAATGTCTGCTAATGTTGACTTATTTAACAGAATTAACAAGAAATCTGCATAACTTCCCGGGTAGTCCAATTGTGACGTCATGTTCCTTGGGGTTATATTGAAACTTTTGAATCTCGCTGCCCGGAAGTGCACTCGACCTGAACTTCACCTGAAAAGAGCTAAAAATAACCCCGTTTTCACTTTCTCAATGGTTTTCGTATACTTAAACAGGAGTCTCAAACTAGGTTCAAACAGCATCGAAGATAAAATTGTGTTCTTCCTGTTTTTACATGAATATTCTGTTTACTTCAAGTTATCTTCCGTCATTTTCAACTTTTCAAAATTTTAGCTGAATTATTCTGTGTAACATCAACGAATTTTCCAAGTTTTATCCTCTACATTCCTTCTTACTCGATAACCCCTTCATTCTCACTTAGGTTCACCAGTTACGCAGCATTCACACCTCCGTCCTTTCCGCCCTGGAGCAAAAAGTATGCCAGTTTACTTGTGTGAACCCCCATATGGCTCTACACAGGGCGCAACACTGCAGGTATGGAGAGTTAATAAAACGTACACTTCAGAACCAGGGTTCAGACTGCCCGTCCTAAATATGACTTCTTCTTGGTACTCAAATCTCAATTTTTATGCGAGAAACGTATCACATATTCTTAAGAGAAACCTTTTCCCAGGTACGATGAACTAGTGATAAATAATGCAGTTTTTTAATTTTGGAGGCGGCTGAAAAAATTTTCCTGGTGTGCGCCATGACATCAGAGATTGGGTTTTAGGTCTGGCTCGGTCATTTGATCATTAAATGGTCGAAAGGTTTAATATGAAGTTCCCCCAATTTCTCGTAACATTGAAAACAACTTTGAAGGCAATAACTCCACATAGAACATTGCATTGAATGGGTTTGGACCTATATCATACAATTTTCCATCTCCCCTAGCTAACCTCTGTTGTATTCAAGCCTGCAGTCCTTCAATATCTCCGAGGCTTCGAGTGGTCCTTTTTGGCATAACCATTTCATATTGGAATGCCTATACTTCATTATGCAAACATTTAGAGGTCATCGAGTGTCTCCGAGCGAATAAGAGAGGAGTTTCTTCATAACATCCTCAGCACAAACTCTTCGTTGAGCTTGTCAGTGCTTTGCGTTTGTTTTGTGTGCTGTCTCCTTGGTCAGTGAGGGTAGCAATGTGTTTCAATCCAAGGCACGACGGGTTGTGTAAGGGTTGATACAGGCGCGTCCGAAGATTTTTTCCTGTGGGGGGGGGGGGGGGGGGGGG
>JAODTK010000065.1:0-15052 GCA_026419785.1 Sclerodactyla briareus | reverse complement strand
CAGACCCCCCCCCCCCCCCTCTTCAAAATAAAAAAATTGGATCATATCAGTCAGACAAAAGGCATAGCCTGCATAGGCCCATCAACCCACTTCAGGCAGAACTGAAATCTCTCTGTCCTTCATACAACTATCATCTCAGGCATCATGCATTACTTAACTTCAAAATAATGAGGGCGAGCTTTCAAAAACTCATTTGTATACAGAACATCTATTTTCATTCAAAATGATACTTTGAACGACTTCATTTAATGAGGTACTATTCCCACTTGTTCTCTTTCAAATATCAGTTACTAAATTATAACTTTTTAAGTTTCAATACTGTTGATATTTTTTATATTTTAATAACTTTCCTATTTATTAGTTGTACGTTGGCAACTTCTACTGGAATAAAACAAACTGAAACTGAAAACATTATTCTTCTTTGCCCCCCCCCCCCCTCCTCCTCCCTGTAGAATCTTTTCCACTCCAGTATCCGCTGGTAACTACCCAAGGGTACAGATGCCCTCGAGAGCTCCGACTTCCAGAGGGACGGGTTCCTGGTCAAGATAACCGGGTTGTCCTCCTCTTGGGCGCAGCCGTGCAGGATGCCCTGCAACAGTCATGAAGGCAGTTCACATACCCGGTCAGCCAGGTCAGTAACCTTGTATTGTCAGCATCATTGTGGGTGTCGAGAGGGTGGCGGACAGGGAGGCATACCACCTGTGGGATAAATTAGAGGCGGAATTTTCTTTCTCTGCTTGAAATCTAAAATTCTGTTTTATTTCTGCGTTACTTTCAAAGTTTTTGCACATGGTTTTGGCACAGGGTAAATGCGTCTCTTTGCCCCTTTTTTAAAAGTATAATTAAAACAAATTCTTGACACAGATAAATCTCAGGGGAATACTATCGAATCAAGCAAATTATAGTCCCTCCTGCAAGCTCTGCAGAACAACCAAAACCTGCAGCGCAACGTTTACATGTCCTGAATTGGCGGGGGTGAGTGGGGGGGGGGGCGGGAGGGGGTCCTCTGGAGATAAATGCTCATGGGAACATTTGCGTGAGGTTTCCCTCCTGCAAGCGTGCAGTACACCCCCAGAAGCTCATAGATGGGGTCGCTGAACACGAGAAAGCACGGGGCCGTTCCCCAAGTCGATGCATGCAGGATGCCCCGCAGCTACACATACCCTCATACAGTTATTCTGCATGACTCCTAGTCCTGAGGAATGCACCAGCAGCAGGTTCTGGGGCTCATGGGGCCCACTAGCAACGGTACCTGTAGATGTAAACATTCTTTGGCTGTCGAATGGTGCCTACCTCTACAGTATGCTTGAGAGCGTGGATACCCCCAACTGTGAGGGATGAATTCGCTGGTTGTAGGTCAGGTGGGACAACTTCCTGCTCCCGGGACAGATACACACCTAACAACCTTTCTGGGAGCCCAGGATGTAGGATCGGTTGTACATTGATGTAAGGCTGTGAAATAGGCAGCTCCTGAGGTGCTGCTACACGGCCTTGGTCCCCCAAAAACCCCCTTCAAAACACTGCACTATTTCCGTTCTGTGATCCGATCCAAACATTCCTACTTATTGCAGACAACTGGCTTCTCCTCGCAAGTTGAGGTTCTCTGATGACGAGCCAGCGAAGTCTGCTAACCTGAAGCGCCAAACGATTTGAGGAGGTCGTATTCGGGAGATTCGATTTGTTGAGAATCTCAGGGCGGGTGAGTTGCTGGATATTTGGCAGTCATTGCTGATATTTATTATATCTAGGAAATGCACTCTGTAATTCGCATGGTCAGTCAGATGTGAGTAATTAACAAATCGAGAATGACTCGCATGTGCATCTCAGCTGCTGACTCAGAGGTGTGATTCTACTAGGTGGTGTTTCATTTTGCTCAGGGGTTGTGGGCGGTTTTACTGAGGGGTGGGTCGTCTACTTGGAGGGTGTCATTATACACATATTGGGTTTGTGTGCAAAAGGTTTGGAAGTAACGTTAGAAGTAAGATTACTTTATTGCACTCCAATAAAGGAGATTGAGATCTTGTGCATAAAGTGTAAAAGATGGACAAAAATATCATATTACATATTGAAAGACAATCTGAAACGGATGTGATGCAACGAACACAATAACATAATGACAGGCCTATAGGCATGCATCAAATGCACAATGATTGACCCATCTTTGACATGCCTCACTGAGCCTGTCCAAGGTATGGGGGCACAGAATTTACAGATCCAAGAGATCAATTCTGCCTCAGTCATGTTTCAAATCCAACCTAATTAACTGCACAAACTACCTTCTACCCCCTTCGGTGCTCCTTTTTCTGCTTGTTAGGCTCCTTGTCCTAGTGACGCTTTGCCACACCAGTTTAGAGTGCCGATCTGTGAGGCATGGTTTCAATCACCGAATCGAGCTGCGCCAGTCACCTCTTGACCCACAAACTTGATTAATTAGGAACATAAGGCCCAAACTTTTAAATTCGCTCAAATTTAATCCTCTGCTCACAGTCTTACAACCCTACTCCATCTAGTATCCCAATAAAGACTCCACCTTTTCTGACCCTACTGCATCTTTCATCCACTCCAACCTTGCCATCAACCATCTCCATCTCATAGATGCTTCATTTTGTGCCTATTCCTATTCATTCCACACTTTTCATTCCTACTCTACCTCCGTTTCCTTGCACTCCACCCTTTTCTATTCATCCATGCTCATTCCACTCTGTCATCCATCCCCACGTCCGCCACCCCATACCGTCATCTTTCCTTTCTGACAGCGGCATCCCCCGGTAGTTCCCTCACCCGGGACAGCTTTGTGCAGGTACCCTAGAGCTGAGCCCCAGACCCCTCCCCAGTGGTGGGTTCCGAGGAGCTCCGCTCCTCCGAGGGGTTCTCGAAGATGTATAGTCGAGCTTATCACTCTTAGAGACAGGTGAGTGTGTATCGAATTCTAGCATGAGCCTCTTACAGGTCCTCTTTCCTCATGCCTTCTCTCTGATAGTAGCTGGTGTGGATCTCGTCCGGGACTAGCCTTCAGGACTATCTTAATAATCCCATATAGGCCTAGTACAGTTCTCTTTTCCTAAAATGCCTACTCTCGTATAAAATAGCTGAGTGTAATCTCCTCCAGGGACTAAGGCCTTCAGGATATCTGTAAATCCCATATAGGCCTATTGCAGGTGTCCCCCTAATATGCCCGCCTCTCGTTACAGGTAGCTGCGGTTTGGGGACTTATTGTCCTAATACTCGCTATCACTGAAAACATTAAATTCCATACAACACAGGCAGCCAATTAGAAGACAACCCACTGAAGTGTGGCTAATACGCAATCACCATCTCACCTTGTTTTGGCGCCATGTTGAAACTTGGACTACTGCAGCCTTAGCCACCCTGCAGCTTAGCTGCAGCCTCAGCCACCCTGCAGCTTAGCTGCAGCCTCAGCCACCCTGCAGCTGGTTCTGTAAGCTAAGCTCAAGTTCAAACTGTCAACAAACATGCTCTCATGTAGTGAATGCATCAGTACAACTCATGTGTGAATGGTGTCTATCTAAGCGCCACATCTTGTTCATGTGAACATTAGTTACCATTCTGCCCATTTGAACAAACAACCAATGCGGTACTTTGAGCCTCCAGTTTTCGATCCATCAATGTTAGATATTTCTTTCTCCTTGCAGACGACCTTAGTATACGAACTTCTCAATGATGGTTGCACATGACTGCAGGCCCAGACGAGAGTCCCCTCTACATTGAAATTCCCGCCTGAGTCCTTGACTGCCTCTGCACAATTCAGTGGGTGCATTTCAGGCTAACCTGTTAGTGATGTGCTATGTTTGCACGCCGACCAAGCGCCAAATGGTCACATGATCAGTAATCAGCTGTGTTGTCAAGGAACTTGTAATTTTGTATACAAAATCAGTGCTAGCAGTAGTCGCCGGGTTCTGTTAGATTATGTAGTGGTGTCACATGACTTGTCAGCCAATCAGGTCCCATTATTGAAAATGAATCCCTCCACTACAGTCAACTAAAGCCCCCAGGTGTAAATCAGTCTAGAACTATTCTTCCAGTGAGAGAAAATCGTTCTATATGAAATTGACGGCCCTGGGATTGCCCACAGCAGGATGCCAACAGACTGCTTGAGATTGCAGATGCTTGTTTGTCAGGGTGACATTGAGGGAAGTTTGGGTGGACATTCTCCAGGCCTGGATTAGACTCAGGGAGAGAATGAAATGCTATCCTGGGACTGTAGGTTCTCATGTGCTCCTGAGATGCATTGATGTCAGAACACTCAGGTCATTTTCTTCCCGTGTGTCCTCTATTAATACAATTCTACAACCCCAAGCCCTCCGTTATTGCAAATACAGATTCTGATTGGTTAATCACAATCACGTAGCGGACATTATTTTTGCAATAACAGTCAAGCTGTCAGAGTAACACAACAATCGACTACTTGTCGATTGCTGCGTTTAAGTAAACGAAGTAATTTTTGAACGCGAATGTAAGGTTGCGTGAGCCTGTCTGAAAAGTTAAGTTATGTTTGTACGCGCAGATCCGGCTGTACAGTAACGCGCGCTTCAGAGGGCACTTAAGGCCTCAACGGAGATACAAACGAGCGAAACGAGGCGTCGCTAGTGGCAGGAGAACGCCTGTTCACACGCGAGAACCTCCGGTTTGGGCACGCGTGGTTTGTATCGCATCTCCGTGGAAATATGCACAGCACGCATTGCCAATCTGTTGTGTATGGTACGCAATGCAATTTAATTCGAACGAACTAACGCAATAATTACCCCGGCTGCTTATTCAACTGTTTAAAGATCAAAGAAATATAGAATCTAGAGATATAAATCCTATCGTTCGGATAATTCTGATTTGCCGGGTTGTAGGAATGGAATAAACTACGCAGGTCGGAATTTTACTGATTCACTTAAACAGTCTAGACTCTGACTTTAGCTTAATAACAAATAGGCTGAGCCCTCGTCCGTTATTGACCTAAAATTCAGAGTCTCGACTGTTTTATTAACCGGTAAAAGTCTCCCAGTTGCGGTCTTCCTTAAATATAATGTCGGACAGGACAACCAGCGCCGCAGCTATAGCGCAGTGACGTGCTGACTTTTCCTGTAAAACAGCAATCACTCTACATCTAGTTTTCACATAAATGGGTAATGCACAATGAATCTTAGGTGGTAGAGAAAAAAAACCGATGTTATCTAGTCCAAAAATCGAGAAAGGAAAATACAGAGACTAAGAAATCTTTTTGTCTCACCGTTCAAGTGGACACTCAGCAACACTTTGGAGTGTGTATGTGTGTTTTTTCACATTTCCCATAGCAGGATTCTCCAGGAAATGGTAAGACCAATTCTCATGAAATTTTGTATGAATATTGGGTGAATGAACACAATATGAGTTCCTCTTAGGGCACAAAGTCACTAATTGAGGTAGGGATTAATAACCCAGGTTTCGTTATTATTGCTTAAGCCGTTAGCCAGATTAGGCTGAACTGTAGGTGATGGTGATTTAGTTAGATATAGTTTGATGAACTGATAGTCGTCAAGTCATCTAATTGCATCATTTATGAAAAATTGTGAAGTTTGTTGATCGCACAAAAATGCTATTGGTTACTTATGTACCAAACTTCTTTACAAAGTTTTGTGGTCACCAGAGGTACATTTAATGTAATCTAATTTGCATAATTTATGTAAATTCAGAGTTTGTGGGATTTCATGAAACTTGGTGGGTATGGTCTCCCTTCAGTCCCCAGACATTTTAACATAGATTCGGGTCAGTGGGGGTCATCAATGTGTTCTAATTTGCTCTATTTATTCTCAACATTTTGAGTTAATGGAGTTCATTGAACGCAGCGGCAGTCCCACGTTGGGACCGAGATATTTTAAAATTACAGAAATGGGTATTGGAAGTCAATAATGAATTTGAAAGGGTCATTGATGTAATAGTTATAGGTAGTGCACTCAGAGCTGCAAACTGTTCCATTCTATAGCTGATTGTGCTGTTATCGATGCTGACTGGCAACTCTCCCTTTTGACCTCTGAGATAGGTTGTTGAAACATAAAAGCCCAAACTAAAACACCAATGTTCATGAAAAAAAGGCAAGTAGCGGCGTCTTGGAACCCACTCATTTATGATGAAGTGGCCTTTTATAACAAAATGTTCATGCCCAGCTCCATGTTCCATGTCAGTGAGTGCTGAGAACATGAGATTGAAGACCTCGTGAGAATGGAGAGGGATGAGCATTCCATGCTGAGTGCTTATGTGGCCTGAAAAGGAAACAGAGAAAGAGTTTAAAATCTCAGCTTGGTGTCTAGCCTACGGGCGAGAAGACTTGGCTGGTATGAACTGTAGTGAGGGCTTTAAAGGGGTGTACTGACATGGAGATGTGGCACAGCACGTTACCCTGTGTGACGGAGAAAGACCTGGGCTACTTACGTTGACAGATCTCAAAGGGATGACATGTGGATCTGCCTACTCAGGAACCGTCCCAAGTGGAGGAGTCCTGTGGAAGCTGCCTTGAACCAACTAATCCGGATTTATTTAGAGGTTGAACCGGACAATGTGCATTGATGATGTTGAGCAGAGAATCAAACCTATCAATACCGGGAAAAGGGTGCAGGATCCTGGCTATGTGCATCTTTCGTCACGGGTACTCAAGGAAGTGATCACATCAGATGACAAACTTGCAATTAATCACATTGAAACAGAACGTAAAAAGAATATTAGGTATTATTAAACCTTCACTATCAGGGAAAATGAAACAGGGAAAAAAGTAATTAGGGTAGGTATTATGAAACTCAACTAATCAGGGCAATATAAGACAAAAGAGAAAAGAAGGATAGGGCGGTTATAAAATTGTTACAGCAATTAGTTTGCTCATGTTGGAATGCGAATCGATCGTCAATGTCTAATATAGGGGGGGGTTTTTTTTTGAGGATCATGTAGCTGTGCAAAGAGGGACAGCAAACAGGGAGTGGGGAAGGAACTCTGTCACAAAAATTAGAACAAAATCCCTCTCCCCCTATTCAGCAGTTACTCTTTTTGCTATTCCACCTGCAGTAGCTGGAGCGGCCATTTAGCGGACCTGCGGATACTCAGGAGGATTCATTAGAACGGCATACGTGCTGTCCAACAAAACAGATTATGTAAGTGACTTGGTACACTCGTGTACAACAGAGTTTTCATCATGAGGTTATTTTGGGACGGAGTTATCATTATGTCCTCATAATGAGACTCTCCCTCCCGGTACTGATTGAAGTATGGGAGGAACTGGACGATCGGCGATGTATTTGTATTAGCTGCTGCCACATACTCACTTGGGGTTGCCAGAGACGTACCAAGTTGATTGTCAGGTAAGGTAATAACGGTGAAGCGCGTCTCCGAACACAATACCCGAGACGTTTACCAAGAGCGCAATTGTGAAATGGTCTGTGGTTCTCAAGACAGAGCGTAATAACTTGCTCGTCGTCTGATTGCGACAACGGAACAGGAGGATACAATAAAGGAACGTTTACAATAGGTCCGGTATGCAGGCTGTGATAAATATGTTAATTAAAGGGGCAGCTGGAGTAATGAGATGGTGCATTGCACAAACAGGTTGGCAAGTTACTTTGAGATTATAACAGAAAGGCGCTATAAATGGTTATATTATTGTAAGAGTCGGGAGGTTTCACGGAACCCATTCAATAATTATAGCAAACCATCATTAGATTCACTCTCGTCATTTCTCATAGTGAGGCTACTTTACCGAGCCCCGGGGGTCTCTAAAAACTGCATACTGACCAATTGCTGACCCCTCCGCTATAGGAGGGGGGGTGACCAAACCAGGTCATTCTCTCATTGTGCACCAACACATATGTTATGCTAACTGACCCTCCACTTGAAACTGATCCAAACTATGGCAATTCTCAAGATACACATTGCCAGATCCATTTGAGAAGATACGTACACCTGTCATTTCCTCTGTATTTACAAAGATCATACTCAGAAAAGCTTATTCTCTGAATTTAACACAACTCCAAGTTCTACCGTGGATCAAGCCTAATTCTCAACTCAGCCGAACCTACACATTGCAAGTCCTTGGTTCATACACATGTCATTCAGGTTTACAAAGTCTATGAAACTCAAAAACGCCTCATTTGCACCACAATCACAAAATTCTTCATGGCAAGCAAACCCTAATCTCTCAAGTTGTGTTTGTGAGTGACATTGCAGATTCACTGGGCCATTTGTAATATTCTCTAAAAGGTTCCAAGATCTTGAAGCCTTACATGATAGTATAATCGGAGGCGCAGGTGTTCAGTAAGGTATGTAACGATTTCCTAAAAATATGGAGTGCGTTCGATGGTATTCAATCATTAGTTGGGTGGGGTTTAGAGAAAAGCAGAGATGCAAATGTTGAAAACCGTACGATTATCATCAAAAATTGTAAACACTTGGTCGGCTGGACAATAAAACGATTAACATATCGCTAATAATAAACAACTCAGTCACACTATAAAAGCGAACGATGGCAGTAGACTTGGAGCGGCTGGGAGTGATTGGGCTGTGAAAACGATGCATCTAAACAGTCTCCGATTGATCAACAATGGAGGATGAAGCTCATAATTGGTATTTGGTTCCCCCATATTGAGTACATGATCCCTACTGGTTTTGGTGGTCAGGTCAAAGGTCATTCGATGTCAGTAGAAATCGAAGTCTGAAAATCTTGTGGAGAGGATAAGTCAGGATGTTTGGTCCGATCAAGATTGAAATTTGGTGAGTACTTTATATGAGGAGACAAGAACATATGTTGGGGTGTGAGACCAAGGGTCATTATTGGGCAACATGGGGAAAATGGTGCGTAGACTGGGGGTCAGGTTTGGGAAAGGAATGGGAAAATTAGGAAAATGATTATTTGGCCAATTTCAGCTTTTAACACCAGGACCTCGACCCACCTGGTGAATGGTGAAGACATACTGACATGCTGGAAGTGTCACTTGATGGTGTCCATAATGAGACATGATCCTATTACCGTGAGTTAAAAAAAAGTCAACCATGTGGAGACGGTCATGAAGGGCAGTCCTTCATCTCATCATAAGGGCCCCCAACAGTTTTATGTCAGAAGTCCCATGCTAGCATGGATAGACGGGAGCCTCGATGGCAAACACTCTTCCACTTCAGCATCCTAGGGCTAGGGCACGGTTAACCTTTGACAGCGAGGTCACTACGAGAGTCCCAAGTCCTCTGAGGCATACCCTCTCTAAGAATACCAGAACGTATCTCTCTAGACCTCTTACCCAGTTAGCAGCCTCCTTCCTTTCAACATGACCGAACACCAATGTCTTCGCGTCAGACACGCTAACAATCTTTAATCCAGACCCAAGCGATCTCTCGGCTCAATTGAAGAATTTTCTATACTTAAAGTCCCGCCACAAATCCATATAACTATTCTAATATAATTTCTCTTGAGTCATCAATCTTTTCCTTAACGCCCAAGTCTCACTACCGTGGAATACTACACTTCTAATACAAGCCTCAAAGACTTTTCCCGCATACGCAAAAGAACACCCTGGAAGTGAGCAGTGGACACAACCGGTCTCTGAACTTTTCCACCCACTCTACAACTAGTACCAGAACTTCCCGCACCTCCCCCTGCACTAATCCAATCGCCCTAAATAACAGAAACTAACCCAGGGAAATGCCACCAAGCGAAACGACTCTGGCTGTCAGGAGATACTCTAATACAGGGGTTCCCAACCTGGTGGTAAGCGTACACCAGTGGGTAACATTTGGACTTGCCCGGTGTGGTACGTGGGGTTGTACACAGTGTGCTCCATTTTTCTTTCGCGTTCTATTTTAGGCTCCCGCATGCAAATTGCACGAGAAATTTGACTTCTAATGTTGCTAAATTGACACCAGAGTGCATATGAGGGTACTTAAGTATTCAAAAAATGACAAAGGGGAGGAGATACCCCTCCATGGGACCCCGTCCCCTCTCGTCCACAATCTGGGCGCTGTTGTCGGCGTGGGTGGTCATCACGAAAACCCCTGATCACCGACTGGAGCTGGAAAATATTTTCTGATAAAATGTTTCTGCTCATACAAACATTTCAGACGAGGAATTGCCAATTAAGAGATAGTGTCAAAGCAGAAAAAACGTTCCAGGATGCAATCCCCTGGCATCTGGGAGCCTTTTGGGGCAAAAATGTCTTGGTAAGATCCGCGCAACCTATGGTGGCGCTCCGCTTAGATAGTGAAACAGTGGTACTCAGTGGCAGCACGACAATGTGGAATGGTACCCAAGTTGGAAAAAAATTAGGGAACCCTGCTTAGATAGTTGAAATTACAGTGGTACATGGAACCACGACAAGGTGGATGGTACCCCAGTTGGAAAAGGTTGGGAAACCTGCTCTAATAACTTTCCCCTCTACGATCTATGTACACTTAAAATCCTACAATAGAACTCTTACTACCTCTGACACTGCTGCATCTCTGTGAACCAGTGTCTGCGGAACTGCAATAAATAGAATTACTACAACACTTTTCTACAAACGGAGCATGGGCCAATTTCCAGAGCTAATAGCAGGGACACTGTAACAACTACGCCCTAACTTCTCCTAGTAACATTAAGGCCCTTACACTCGATTGCCATCTTGAAATCTTAATTTCTGACAAAAATCCATACGTTCAGCAATCCAAAATAAGATATCTGCGTATTAGTGATTCCCGAGGGCAACAGTCCGTAACAAAGCTTCGAAAACCAAATGAACAGCAAGGGCGGCTCAGGCAACGACCTTGGGCACGTCCACCTCCATGGAACACATCATTGAAAAGAGCCGTCAAACTATGACACAACTTAATACATTCGCATACATTGAATGCACAACTGAAACCAGCTATTCTTCCACCCCTAATCAGCGCAATGCCCACCAAATTTACCTCCCGTGGAACTCGTCGAAAAAAAAAGAATCACTGAGCCTCTGGCTTTCTGGTTTTAGAAAAGTGATCCATAATCAAAGTATATGGGGGTATGGACTACTCCCTGCTCTACCCAAATGTAAAGACACACGGCTATTTTAGAGGAAGCTTGTGGTGGGTATAGTAAGGCTTATGCAGTATATGAGGCCTACTGCAGAAATTTTGGGTCACAGACGCTGGGTTCGGCTTCAGGGACAACCCAGGAAGGCACATCCAGTTCACTCAAAGTCATCTGCTGCCCTCCCTGTACCCATACCAACGCTCCAAGCCTACAATTGGTCAAGTATGACCGGCTAGGAGAATCGGTGGTGAGTCGTGGTGTGGTCTCCAAGTTATAACAAAAGTCTGTGTTTGATGGACACTTTCCCGAGCAGTATCCATATATTACTGTTCACAGATGCCGTTTCATTCTGGTCCCGATCCGACAGACCGAATGAAGGATTCCATCATACAGTCTATGATTTTCCTGGCAGGTGAAAGAATTGATTGTTGGAAAGCACCATGCAAGGATGAGTGAGGTCTGCATCATGGAACCTCAAACTTTGCAGATCTCCAGAATAGGGTGAGGTGTTATCCTGAAACCTCAAACAAAAATTCGCAAACAACTCTTGCATGCAATTGAGGCAACAATCCACAAACCTTTGACACTGCATACCCTCTGGAATTTGATTGATATAGATCTCGCTCCTGGAACGAATCATTTGCATAACCTCTAGTGTGTTCATTCAGGTAGGATCTGGATATCAAATATTGCTAATACCCTCCAGCATGAAAGTGATGGTTCCACTGAAACCTCAAACTTTGCACAACCTCTAGCATGCGATTGAGGTCTCGATTCTGGAACCACAAAATAATCATTAGCAGGATAGTGAGATCGCGAATGCCAGTGAACTCGAACTTTTGCATGGCCTCCGACACGTGATTGAGGTCGCGATCCTGAAACCTGAAAACATTTGCATTTCTCTGCGATGCAAAATTGACTGGTCTCGATCTAGAACCTCCCAAATATATGCCTAACTCTAGCATGCGATGGAGTCTTCAGCCTGAAACCCCAAACATTCCCTAATTACCATCTATGTGGTTGAGGGCTCAGTTTTCAATACCTGCAATTGTGATGTGGTCTCATTCTTGAAACCTCAAACTTTGCACAACCTTAGCATGCAACGGAGGTTTCGATCCAGGAACCTCAAACATTGCATAACTTCTAGCCTGTGATGAGGTCTCAGTTTTTCATACTCTAGGTTCTCCCCCCTATGCCAGGCTCTCACTGCTGAAGGTGTTTGTATCCTAGACACAGGTGTTTGGGGGTCCATCTGGTCCTGAGGCCGACCGCCTGCCTGGAAGATACCCTGGATCGCTCGAGAGGAACACAGCGCACTTCCAAGCTCTCTGAACCATCAAGCAAAAGGTATTATTGGGGCATGTGTGCACTCTCATTGGTGAATTCAGTCGACTGTCAGTGATAGTAATTTTGCCGCAGCGATGCCGAACGCCAACCTGTCATGGATCAGTATCAGATGTGTTGTAAGGAAGTTGAAAATTTGTGTACAGTACAAATCAGTGCTTAGCCGTGAGCGTAGACTGGACTGTCAGTATCCTGGAACGGAATAATTTCATTGACAGGTTCCTCGTTTTAACTATTCATTCATTGCAGAGGCGAATTAGCTCAGTAGGTAGAACTCCAGCGGCCAAAAAAGTGACTGATTGCAAGTTCGGAGCCATGGGGACTTTTCAGCACGTGATGTGGGAAATTTGGCCTGTCTCCGGAAATATCCCAAGAAACCACATGTAAAAAGTAAGTTACCTTGTGAGGGATGGGAAAAAGAGTATGCGAGGCGCCATAGGGCTGCCCTATGGGAAAATCTCAGGACAAAAATGCAGGACTACGGGGATAGTGCATCGAGAGAGAACAAGGAAGAGTGCAGGCTGTATAGTAGGTAATGACAGTCACTAATAGTACTGGGGTTATATCTGGTAAGTGCTTTGAGCAAGTTTTCAACCTGGAAAAGCCTCGTAAAGAACAATCTTTTATTATCATTAATGAGGAATGAGTAGAGTAGAGGAATTTGAAATTTGTTGAACAATATGGTATTCTGTTAGTGCTGACGAGTTGCTGCTCAAAGTCTAGAATGGATGTGTTGGGTACCATGCAATGCTATATGGATGTGGCTGATCCTAAAATGCATTATGTGGGAGAATCAGTCATCCAAAGTTGATATATTTTGTTCTCTTTACATTCTGGCACACTTGCTTCCGATGATAATTCAAAGCTGGTCCACTTCTTATGAGGCTGAGACAGCAGTAGGGATATTTATTTAAATCACATTGCCCCATGTGACGTCCTTGCATTGTTTCATTTAGGATCGGAGGTGGGTGTAAAAGCGACAACCAATGCAGGATCTCCCTGGAAGAGGAAAAATACAGCCGTAGTTTTTGAGGTTTGTCATAGTATGGGCGCTGATCCAACTATTCATGGAACCTACAAAAGTCCACATCATTCAGATAGTATGTGTTGTTACACATTGATCTTCGCAATAGATATGCTAAGTCCATCAACAGGACTTGGCCATCTTAGTCCGTAAAGAATCAGAGCAGAGAAATTCGACATCCGGGCTACCCGGGGGCAAGCATGTACAGACCGGCCCCCATCGTACTCCGACAAAAGGCCGGGCCTTCCAGTCCTCTCGTCCTCCAGGGCACACTTCATCGTCTACCCCTCCCAGGGGATGTCGATGCTGATCAAGCCGGAGGCCGTCAAGGAGCTTATGCTGCCTCCGACGTGGGCACAGGGCGGACAGCCTCTCTCGACGACTGTGGAGATGTACAGAGGTGCTAGGACAACGGTATAGACCCCTAATTCCATCCCTCCCCTCCCCCTCCCCCAAGCATGGATGGTGATATTAGGGGGAACCCACAAAGGGTGATTGATACTTCCCAGTATGTTTAGCGCACTCTATTCTGACTTCTACTGACATGTCTCATGTACTCCTGTGGATGGGGTGGTAGTCCAGGATCTTGAGGAACTAGTGCTATGCTATGCATGTAACTCGTAGTAGGATTCCCAAATTTGCTGAGAGTTAGACTGTGTGTAGCTCATACCACTTCTTCTTTAAACATTTCAGACTCGCATACATGTCTCGACCCGATACCACAATCCATCTTCTTGTTTCGGTTTTGACAGCTTGAGGTCTCAGAGGTCCTTAATCCGCTCCTGATACCCGCGCGCCTCCAGACAAGCCTGAAGAGGTCTCTTCCAGGGGTTCTGGCTTTAGATATTAGGCAAACAGACGACCACGACACAGGTGGGCGGACCTTGGGGGGGGGGGAGGGAGGGGGCTTGCTGTGAGCTGCTACTATGGGTCCAGGGGGGTGAGGTGGTGGGATTAGCTAATTCGGTAAAGCCGCCCAGCGAACAATTCACTTGCAAGTGTGAAAACCCCGTGGAAGCCTGAAGCTTCACCTGCGTGGCCTGTGGAAACTTTATAGACACACTAGCCCTCCACCCCCCTCCCCCACCCCAGTACACACTAAAGAGACTACTGAAGCGCTGGGTTTTGATCAGGTTTCGACTGGGAGGATGTTGGTGCTGTTGCTGTATAGTCGGGTCCCTTGTGATCAGTCATGATATTACTGACGGGAGAGGCACTAATATGTAGGCACTCAGAACTCACATTATCAAGGATCCTCATATATTATCATCGCAATTAAAGGACATCTATAATCAGTAGATTCCCAATAGATTCTCACACATTCCAAACATCTTATGCAGGCAGAAAATTCAACTGAATGAAATGAAAAGGATAATACATCAGCATAATTGGAGATCAGTAAACGAAAGAAGATATGGAATTGGAACTTACCTCTGGAAAAGATGAGAAATGTGTCAGGTCAATCCACAGATACCAGGGGGGAACATAGAGGGGGGGGGGGAAGGGGGGGGGGGGAGGGGCAGACGGACGAAGGATGCCTACCTCCAACATGAATATTGACGAGCAGCAGAGTAAGAAGAGGAAGGGAACGGAAGCGAAGAGGAGGAAATTTTGCTGTTGCAGATATGTTTAGGGTTAAAGGGCCCCGAAACAACTCAGAAGGTCAAGCTAAAGATTTGGCC
>JAODTK010000064.1:0-15107 GCA_026419785.1 Sclerodactyla briareus | reverse complement strand
TGAGATCGAGTAGCGCAACTCGGGCGAAGAATGGTAGAAGTAAGAGCGGGGTGAAGCAAAGTGAAATGTTACACAAAAAATAATGAAGTGCCCACCAGAAATGGTGGTTCTTCGTTTAAATGCCATGGGAATTTAGGACAACATTTTGAGATTTGCGTAATCTATTGGATAATAATATGACAAGTTGACCCTTTCTCGTCTAACGCCCCCACAAAAACTAAGGATGTGAAAAGATCGGGGAAGATTGGGAAGTGCCTCTTATACCAATCTGGGACGCCTCATATCCCGAAATTGCTGTGTAAACTACTAACCAACCCGGATGCTGTCTCTCCGATCAGAATTGGATCAACGACATATGAAGTACTCTAGCCCAAGTAGCGTCGCCAAGGGGGGGGAGGGGGGGGTGGGCAGGGGGAGGGCGCCCTCTTGAAAACCATGTGCCCCTTCCCCGTTCCCCTCCCCGCCCCCCCAATGAAATTTGTAATTTTCGAAAAACTATTCGTAGTCGAATCGACAACAGTTTGGGAGGTAGGACCTAGCTAAATTTGTGTTTTTTCAGGAAGAAGGCAGTAGTCTAATTGTGCCAAATTTGCATCAAGTATGTAACTACGTTAGTGCTTCGAGAGTGGGACTATGGGGAATTGTCTCGTGCTTGTCCAGTCTCCCGAATCTCTGCAAACTCTGTAGGGAATTTCTTCCTCCGTGGCCCGAGCTTTAAATATCTGTGAGGTGAGAATTTATACAGTCACCATACTCATTGAATTTGACAACTACAATCAACCTTTTTTGGATTACTAAAACCTTTACCCATCTTGTCGTTTCTTCCTCTCCTCAACCACGTGCAATTTTGGAAACTGCGTATCTGGCATAGAATGCTGGAATTGTCAGCGAGGCTTTTCCAGGGAATACTATCGGAAGTGCATGCTCATATGGATAAGTTCTATCATGGGACAGTAGAGGCTAAAGTTGGACTAAATGTCCTAATTTCTGTTGAGATTATGATTTTTCTCAGATGTGCTCGTTGGAAATCTTGAGACAAATTGCGCTTCGCGCGCACTGCGTGGATAGTAGTATGGCGCAGCAAATGTGAACATTCTGGCTGGACAGTTAAATCGGGGAAACGATTAGGACAGAGGGTCGGAATGATGTAAAAATTTTCCACCGCTTACGAAAACTTTGTGATACACAAAATATCAAAAAATGCCCGGGAAAGGCCATTTCCGGCATTTCTGGGGGCCTTGGCACCATCAAAAATTATACGAGGGTGCGCTCCGCGCCAACACATGTGGCGCTCCGATCAGATAGTAATCTCGTGTCCCCTGTTGCCCCTACCAAGACGAAAATGTCTAGCGCCGCCACTGCTCTAGCTCCCCCACCTCAGCGCCTCCCACTGAAAAAATCCTAGCGCGCCACGAAGTCGGAAATAGGTATACTATTCCTGCAATTGGAGTGATCTAGGCTCTGAACTTCCTCAACGAATCGTGCCAAGCAAAGATTGGGCTCAGTTTAGATAGCCGGCATAATCATCTCACATTCATAACGGGTGTGTACATCACTGGTAATCACTATTGCACTTTGCTAATCAGATATTTATGGCTAAAACGGAGGGGGTTGGCTTCAATCCTGGCTCCACCGGTTTACGTAAATTGTAATTTTGCAGTAGGTTTTTGGGATTTAGTTGAACTCACTTGCTGACGTAGTCTTTCATAAAATATAGGAGGCCGTGATGCTGTGTGCTATATTTATCTGCTGGATTTTTTCCTTGGCAGGTGAGAAACTTCTTCAACAATTTTTCTTTCTTACTAATGAAATCCACTCCAGATTTTGCAAAAAAGGCACGGCGAGCCATTTCCGGCGATATTGGAGGTATAAAAAGCCAAAATTTCTGGGTGCTCCGCTCATAAAGTAAATTGCAGTCCACAAGCCCCCCCACCCATCCGCCCAACCCCCACTTTTCGAAACGGACTTGACGCCCCTGATTTTACATCCAGAGACCTGTGAGGCAGAAACGACAGAGAGAATATGGGCTAAAAACCACAGTATCCGAAAATTTTCTGCACAAGGAACGCGACAGCAAGCTGCCAAGTATAACCCTAATATATCAAAGCATGGAGGGTGGGGGCGTTTGCGAACGGTGCCACTGCTCCTGGCAGGAAATCATGCTGCGTTCCAGGCGATGGCTCGTTATGAATTGCGTAAGAGCAGTAGTTCCCAGCTAAGCTGCAGCCGCCAAAGCCCGATTGCAGTTTGGCCTCATTCCGGACAGGGAATAAGGCCCGTTTGAAAGTGCACAGTGATCTCAGCGGATATGAATGTGTATGTTTATGAAGGAGGAGAATGCTGTGACACTTACCACATCAGTTATCATACATGAACCGATTGTCACAGTTAATTTTCTCCAGACTGGTTCTTAAAGATTAAATAAGGTAACATATATACGGCACTCAGTGTAATCATAATCAGTGACCATAAGGAGTTTGTTTAGTGTAGGGCATATACTGTAGGGCGTGTCGGGGCAGAGGAATCAATGCTGTCAAATGTATGGCGTCTCGGTTTAGATATGGGTGAAAATGTATGTGGAATAAGGGAAAACCCAAACCTTAACAGTTAGTTCAAGATATTCCAATTAGTGCAAAACAAAAGATCATTTTTGTTCTCAGTGTGATTCCACGACAAGAAGGCACTTGGTTTGTAGCATAGTGGGAGTATATTCAAACGGTCCCTCTCATTCTACCCGAGGGGCATTTCCGGCGATCTGGGGTGGTGAAACCTCAAAATTTTCACGTACGCTACGCAGCCAACCGATGGTGGCATCCGCTCAGATAGTGACCCGCGACCCCCGGGGGTTGGGACAAATCTGCATACGCGCCTGGAGGCTACGCCATTGGGGAGACTCGCCACTTATTGGATTTAACTCAATCCACTGTTGGGGAATACGTGGATAAGTACAAGGTTCACGGTGGAATTAAATAAACTGTTTTGGGAGCTCACAAATGAGCATGGGCAGTAAATATGGAGGGGGAGTGGGGGTGGGGGGGGGGGGGTGGTAGGGATGGGGGGTGCGGGGGGGGCGTGGGGGTGGGGGATGACACCACTGAGATATTGAAAACTCCCGGTCCCGTAGCGAAAAAAAGTAGGTCTCTGTCGCGGCCAAAGGCCGATTTTTAAGGACCTTGGAATATAATAGACCCCCGACGATGGATGTTCGTGAACGAAGCCATTCCATAAAAACTAAAAAATGGACGGGTACGGAAGCAACCCTACGCAAAGATTGGCCACCACCCCCCACCACATTCTCACCCCCACTCTCCCCTCACCACCCACCCCCGTCGTGGCATTACCACGGGTGGCACGGTCGGCCCGAAAGAAAACCTGGAGCCAAATACGAATAGTTCAATCAAAAAAGTGGTCGCAGACCAGAAATCTTGTCGGTTCCAAAAGTTTACACCCCCCGTGGAAAATTGTGTATTACGCCCCTGCAAATGAGAGGTGTGTTTACGTAGTGGGTGTCCACTTCTCTTCAGTGCCCGCGCTGACGCTGACGGAAACAGATGAGCGCGGATGATTCAGGAAGAGTTAGAGGAGGCCGGAAAGAGAGGATGCCAAGCGACAGCACACAGGGCGTGAACCAAACGTCACCAAGTCTCGCGGGGAGTCAAATAGAAATCAGTGGTTTCGCTGTTTCGAGTAATATTTCGCTTTCGCTCTAAAACTCATGGCTATGCAACGACGGAGCTTTAGAGGATCTACAGGCTGATACTAAACACTCAAACAGGGCCTTTCTCAGGGTGTCACAACTTAGCGGAATGACCGAAAGGAGTCATATTACTCCTCAAGCAATCAGTCGAGACACGGGTTTTTCTCGGAGTTCGATCTAGTTCTTTTGTACCGGTGCTTCAACAATAACAAGTGCAAGTCGGAACGTCTTGGTTAGCTGCGGACAGCAAAACTCTCGTGGCCAAAAACACTGCATTTTTTTTCGCATTTTCCACATTTATTGTTGTTCACATTCAACCTCTACTGACATCAATCTGTCATACCATGGAATGGCTTGGAACATATCTACCACATTAGCCTAATTTTTGCTAACAGTGTCCATCCTAGCCTGTTGCAGTGAACAGTGAAAACACACTTCCCAGAGGAATGATATCTAACATTGTTTGAAACTCATAGTCTATGTTGCACCACTCCACAAAGTACCATCAAACAGCATTTTAGGTGGGGGGGGGGGATGGAGCAAGCCCCATTCTAGGGCCACCACTCGGAATTGGACTGAGATGTAATGGTAAACAAATCTTGGAGGCAGGGTCACTGTAACTAGGGCGAGATTGCGAGAAAGGACAAATCACACCCCTGGACAATAGGTTTTATTGTCAACTATTCTGCGAACTGGACATTATGATAGATAAGGTAAACACTGGCAGCAGAGGATGGAGTAATGTAAAACAAACTTGTCTGGCAGCAGGAGCGCTCAAAATAAAGTGGAAATTGGGGATAAATTAATGGATTTAATTATACTTAATAAACCTATGCGAACATAAATGTAGCAAGGGCTAGCCAAGTTAGCAAGCTTATCCCCCACCAAGTTCAAACCTGATCGCATGTATGGTTTAGAAGATGAATGCCACGTGGACGAACAGACAGGGAGGGACGAACGAACGGACGACCCGAACGGAGCACGAACGAAACGAACGGACGGAGAGACATGATGATTGCTTGAGATGCTCTCCCGCCAGCTAAAAACGACGAAGAATATTTTCGCTCGTGACAATATTATTGAAACTTTTTTTTCAAGTACACCTTTCTTTCGCATGTGTATCACAACCGATGAAGTGTCTATCCATTGAACATTGAAATATTGGAATGGTTGGGTAACCGATCCAGGAAAAGAAATCAGGAACACAGCCTCCGTGAGGAAAAGGTCGCGATAATTAAGTTAACGAAATTACAGTTGAAGGTTGACTTCATCAAAATAAAGATTGCCGCTATGTTGGCATTATTTATATTATTATATTATATTATTCTTAGTAGATTATTCTTTTTTTATTATTATCATCATTATCATACACCTAATACAGAATTGGGAACTGGAACCCTGGCGAGCTACCATGTCATATGAAAGGTTCAGAAGCACGGCGGATGACCATCAGCGGGACAGTACCGGCTACATCGTCTGGACCTATTACGTCAAAGAGTTGTCTGCAGGTATAATGCTTTGTTTCGGTTTTCCTAGGATAAATTAGTGGTTGTGGGATGGGGAGTAATCAAAGCACCATCAGACGATATTGAAACACCCAAGTGAACGCGCGCACGCGCAACACAGGCGGACCGAACGTAGCTAGAAGACCGCAAATGCTGGACCCGCGGCACCAATGGATACCTACCACAGGATCCCCCTTAACGGATACGTCTGAACACCATAACGGTTACCATAGCATATATGATATGGCAACTATTAATAAGTGATGAGTGAGATGGCAGATGATCTTTATTGCCATCGGGAAACAAGAATAACAATAACCCACATGGTGCACACGATGTAAATATAGTACCGTATATACGGTACATGCTCTGGGGAAGCGTGGTGCGCCGGTAAGCGGATCATAAGATACAGTTAGACTTGAAATCTGCCCTCTGATTGAGGTATTAGGACTAACATACTATAAGCTTATACGCAAACGAGTTACCGAACACATTCGAATGTTAAACGGTGTCAAATTGTCGAATTTGCTGTCCACAGTGTATAGCCTGCTCGGCGTATATAACGGTTACCTCTCAGCCTTGATTATGAGTAGAAGAGGTGTCGAAGAGGTGATTCGAAATATGTTCTGAGGATTGTACCATTTCCAGAAAGCCCGGGCCCCTATACTAACGTAAACTACTGCACTCTTTACACTCGGGACTACGACGCAGGCAAGTGTCAGGCAGTGTATCACAGCAGAGTAAAAGTGGGAGTTGAGTGGTTCGCGGGGGTACATCAACAACTGTGTCGTGTCGTACAAATGGAATATGGCCGGATCCCCGTTGGATGTGTTGCCCCAGTTGACGTATCGACGCAAGAGTGTGTTAGTGGGCGATCGTCGGCCGACCTCGATTTGCGCAATTTTAATATGCCTAACAACACTAAATTCGAAGCCTAATCTGGTTATCCTAAATGATAATATTACATCTTCCAGAAACTGTATCGATACTGCAGGCTGAGTGAATTCCCTCCTGTTTTAGACGATAGCAAATATGTAGGTCGGAAACATCTTAAGTAAAGTGGCACGAATTTAGGGCAGGGCTCATATCTAACCGAATGCGCAAATTAAGGTTAGGGCTGGACGTAAATTGCTAATAGTGTTATTTTCCACTTCCTGCCCCAAGCCATTTTACAGTTAAATAATTTGGTAAGGTAAGGGAATTACCAAGGGGAATAGATCATTTTCATTTTATACAAGCACTTCACACACGAGGAGAATAAATAAAGCAATGAAAAATGGGACTAGCCAAAGTTGATGTGACTATTCCTGAAAAACTTCACTAAGCATGCGATCGAGAAGTGGAGAAGAATGTCTCAAGGGTTTCTCTCAGCGGGGATGATTGTTGTTGTATTCCCTTATCATGAAATCATGCAATAAACTCGTGTTTGTAAGTTTCATTTTGAAAGCTGGGTAGATATATACCCACTCTATGAATAACAGTAGCCATGTGATATATTGTGGTGATGTACGCACGCCATTATATTATTTTTTCTCGGGTCACGTAAGTGTTCCCCTTCAAAAAGGCGATGCGTTTGATGTTAATGAATTCGGAATGTTTGATCAGCTAATGAAAAGACCTTACACGGTTACTGTCGCAATAGCTTTGAATTATTGATGGATTCATTGTAATCGGCAACTTTTATTCCATATAATCCCGGATAGTTGAGAGAATGGACGCCCTTACGTTTGCACTTTGATGGCTCATTGCAACGCTCTTTTTCAAGCAGTCAGTGAATTGTCACGAGCAGACTGTTTAATACCACAGTAGTTTTGTATGAAAATACTTAAGGTACACTAGCAAGGTACTCCATAGGAAAAACTAGATCCAATTTCAATCTGATTGCGACAGCATTCTCGGTTGATCGATGCACAAGATTTGCGATGTTGACCCTCTGACCTTAAATGACTTGACATGACCATAAAACAAATTGGGATCATTCAATAGATAATGGGGACCACAAATGAATGATGAAAAATGGCAAATGAAGATTGATGAAATCTTTATTGTGTTCACAAGTTAAAATTGGCTAAAAATATCAGTTTTACAGAATTTACCCTTTCTCCCGAAAACTGACCCGGTCTAGACCAAACATAAGAGGGTACCTCTTATAAGAAAGCTGAATACGAAATTCAGCAGGATGGATCAGACATTCTGGAATTATCGTTGGTAATAAGCTTTCAGATATTGACCTCTTTTGACCTAGATGACCTCTTGTTGACACCAGCATAGGGCAACATGTTCTGCAGGGGACCCAAATAAATTGACTAAGTATGAGATTAATTCACCCACGTTGGGGCGAGTTATCATGTTTTAGCAAGCCAGGATTTACACCCACACACACACACACACACACACCAACACACACACACACACCAACACATACACACCACACGTGACTCCATAGATTCCTCTGAACTATTTCAAGGAATCATAGCGTGTTCCCCAGTTATGACATTTCGGAGGATGGACACGTTCAGAAGAGGCGCCCCGGAGGAAGTATTCCTTCCCAAGTTGTTGACAGAGATAGACATAGTACTGGAAACTGCTCGTGAGAGGGAGGGTTCGAAGGTTGTAATGGAAACTCAGGGATTCTGCGGGGCGGCGCAAGCTGGGGGGTCTGGGGAGATCGCGTTCCCCCCAAAATTCCAGAGTGGGGGTCCGTCCCCCTAAAATTTGACAAATGAAAATTTTGAAAATTAACACCAAACATCGACAATTTAAAACTATCCTGATTGATCTGCGGAACAGATGGAATATAGACAATAGATTATAACAGCCACTAAATAAATGTGAAACTAGTATCCTTTCCGAGTTCAACAAATGTTGCCGTACTGAACCGTTGCGCCTGTGTCTGCGATATTCTGCGCCGCTTGTAGCGAAATCTGTAATCGAATCAGAACTATTTCCCTCCGACGTAGAGAAATGTGAAAAAAATAGAACAAGACGAAGGAAACACGGAGTGGCAGTTTTGGCAAATACAAGTGATTACCGACTGATCTGTAATGATGGTCTTGACAGGCCTACTAGATTATCAAGATGGACAATAATCACCGCTGTATATAAAGCAACAATACTCGGCAACAAAAGTGGGACCTTTGCAAAAAAAGAGTCCTTAGATTAAACATAGAAAGTGATGCTTGCATTTGTTCAGCATTATGATGAACATGAAGAAAGAAATAACCCAAATGACATTGTCTGTGAATGACTTTATCAGTTACTATCTTGCAGTAATTGCTTCAGGTGTTACGTACGTTTAAATTAAAAAGACACAAAAACAGCATGATTTATGTATCGAACTGTATACTGTTAAATTGCTTACAGATATGTTGCGCGGATTCCAACAATAACTATTTTAAACCTTGATTCCCTTGTTGTTACAACCATTCATCACAACTGGGAAAAAGGTCTTACGGACGTTTCAAAGACACCACTTTTGGTGTCTTCTAACGTACATAATAATTTTTCACTCAGTTGGTAACTATTGTAAAATGCGAGGAACAAAGTGTAAAAACATGTTAATCTTCCCAATGTGTGGTTCGTCCCACCTACGGAGTCGACCTAAACCCCTTATAACAGACTGCAAGTGCGATTACGCTTAACACGTGACCACAGTGTGGGACGACCCCAACTGGGCGGGAAAGGGGCTACCTGGGCTAGCATCATAATTACTCGATCATGGCACTGGAAATCACCGTAAAGATCGAAGAAAGTGTGTGTGTGACATCCCCTTTCCCCGGGCTCTCCCTCAGCGGGAATTTGCTGTTTCAAACCCATCTGATATGCATTATATTATTCATACATTCAGGTTATTAAAACTACCATTTTCAGACCATGACCCAGTTTTTAACTGGGTAGAATAGCTCACAACGCTCAGGAGTGTAGTACCGGCCATCTGGGAGGTTTGTAAACCCAAAATTCTTGTACCGCGCTCCGCGACAACCAATGTGGCGCTCCGCTTGATATAGTAACACACATAATTCATGAAAGTTTCGGTCTGCGTCCCCCCCCCCTAATGTAGGCTTGCCGCCGCCACTGGAATTCTGGCTCCAAAGGCTGTGTTGTAACGTTAGAGTTAGAGACATTATCCACAAAGGAATGAAACACGCCCCCGACCATTAATTTGAAAGGTCAGACGGTTACACGCCCACAAAATGAGAAGGCCCGTCCAATTGCTGACTGTTCATAGAGTTTGTAAGACAAGTTTCGACGTATTCCGCGGATACCACAAACTATAGTAGTCACAGGACAAAGTTCTCAGACTGTACGTTTGCTGACTTTCGGTTAAAAAATATACAAACAGATCTGTTAGCGGAAGAACTTGTAAGGGAGGTGGTTGGTTTTTTTTTTGGTTTTTGGGGTGTGTTTTGAAGGTTTTCCTTTTTTTTTTGGGGGGGGGCTATGATCAGTTGTATCACTGGTATGGGGAAATTGGGAAGATCAAGTCTATGCTTGCAATTGGAAAGCCTAAAAAACGCCCTGGTCGAATCGACCAAAAATCCGATCAAATGGGCACCTACAATGCAGTAAACAAGCAAATATAGGCTAGGTCCGATTAAAAAGGTATCATTACCTGCTCAAAAATGAAAAGAATCTAGTGACAAATATGACGAGTTTTACAGCGGTGCCCATTTGAATCGATGTCCAGTCAATTCGACCATAGCATTTTTAGAGTGTGGCCGCCGTTGGAATGCTCCTCATCTTCTCGAACAGTATGCTAAAAAATATGGACACCGGAAGCGATATAGAGCTATTTTCTACCCTGTATGAGCGCGAGCGGCGAGGTGCAATTGGGTGGAAGTTGGAGAAGAAATTCCAGGAAGATAAAGAGAACCATGAGGCAAACAAATGTAGTAATTGGGCCAGGGGGCCAGGGGGGGCTTTGCAATACAGGTCGAGGATTAAGATTAAGATCCGGGTTTAAAGTCCCCTCACACGACTAGCGACCCCTAATACCCGGGTCATATGTTCTTTTGTCATGCATATGCGTTTGACTCCTGAAACTCAGCAGGAATCTTATTGCAGATATTGCCGAGCCAGCCTCTCAGAAACTTCCGCAACGAGAAACTCCTTTGAACCTGTCATCTTGCGGCTATATAAGCAAGATTTGCATCCAGCTGGGTGTTATGCTCTAAACGTTTGGGGAGGAGCCTTCTCCGACAGTCAAAAGTTGGAACATCGATGAGATACAGTCCACTGTATCAGGGTCATGGAGATGACTGTGTGACTTTTCTCTGCCAGAGTCTTGCGCACCGGAGTGTGTCGCAGCGCTTACCTCGTCCTAGCAGCTACATCTTTGGCATGCTTTCTCCGACGGATTCTTTTCTCACTACACTCTTCACCTCATCCATGAGACTCGGCTGGTAAGCAGCATGCACCCATATATGTTCGCATTCCTGCTGCTGTTTACATACAGCATTCGTTTCAGTTAAAAGCTAATATAAATACGAATACAGTACAGTTTAGGATATGTATTGTTGCAGTTCGCCGAAGAACAACTTACAAAGGCCCTGCCGCGTAATTTCATTCTGGCGTAGGATTTTCGGAATTGTGACACCATCATAACTAGTTGCCAACGGGTATGTGGGCAAGTAGGCCATCGTCCAATAACAAGCCTGCACCGTATCTAATTATAACCTTCCAATCGAATTCTCCTATTAAATATTATATAAATCCAAAATAAAACTGCTTGCATTTACGTATTGTTGATACAGTAAGCATATTTTTGGGTGGTACGGCACGGTAAGGTGGCAAAAAAAACAAAAAAAAAAAAATCCAGTAATAACGCGATGCTCAGTTCACTGAAGATAGAAAGGTATGACGGAGCTGTTCGAAAGTGACGACAGATAAGTGTTTAATGCTGCAGAAGGGTGAGCAACAACTTTAACATTTATATAATTTAATCCCCCCGTTTCTGAACTATGTATACGATGAGTAATCCATGTGAGACAAGATGCAGTTGACAACGTCCAAAATTAAACTAGAGTGTCCAATGTGAGCGGGTAGAGTATTTTACTTGCCCTAAAATCGATCAGTGACACCAGCTCAACTAATTTGTACTCTGTAATTTTCGTTGTGTCAAGGGTCAAAGGGGATACACTGGCAGTTCGGACGTAGCAAGGACAGTTACAGGACAAATCCCAGAAAATTACACCTCCTAATCGCTGCACGACATTACAGCTGTCCATCCTACTACGTTACGGATACGAGGCATACTACTTATACGCCTATAAAAGAAACGTGGAATGAAATGATTTAGTTTTCGAAAATGTGGAGCCAGTTTAAAATCAGCCCTTGTGTCCTACAACCTTGAACAGGCCTCTATATACTCAAGAGGTTTTGTTCTAGGAAAGTGGATCACGGTACTAACCTACAACAATGTGAATTTCTGTTGAAATGCTTTGTCAGCAGGAAGAGTGTATGGAAATCGGGGTTATTCTAACATACACGACTACACGAGTCACAACACAGTATATGAATAGAATCCTCGTGACAAGTGTAAATCAAGTGGATATGCTACGTGATGATTCACCGATTCACGCCATTTTCTCAAGTTTGGTTGACTAAGCAGAGGGGCCCGTCCTGTGTCGGGAGTAAATCCAACTTACTCTATTACTCCTGCGTCGCATGAGTAAATCTCAACTACTCAAATTACTCAAGTTACATAGGCCTACTGATAATCATAAGTTAGTATTTATTTCGGGACGTTCAAATTTTTATGTTGTTTTTTGTTTTCTTTCGTTGACAAGAGTGAATAGTTATTATTTTTAATTGATGACGATACCTCTTTTGTCTTGGGTTCCTGGGGGCTTGATACGATTTAACTAATGCCCATGAGAAAGATTTCGAGTCAACATTTAGCGGCCATCGGCTAAACTCATTCCGAGAATGTCATCTGTGTATATTCCCGAACAGGATAGGACCGAGCAGTTGAAAGAGGGGGGGTCCGTTTTTAAAGATTAAGTACCCTCGGGTTCAATATGTTGGAATTAATTAGCATCATTCAGAGGCGAAGAGAGAAATGACTCTTGTTTTTTTAACATATACCCAAATGTGTCAAGCAGAGGGGCAAAAAATGAAAACCATTGTTAGAAGGTTCTAGTGTGTGTTGTACGTGTAAAGCTTTATGTTTGATAAAAATAACAACGCTGGAACCTAATTATTCAGTGTCGAGCGAAATTATATGAAACTGAGAACAAGTTGCCGTGGATTTTTGCAAAAATTAGGTTCGAATAGATGTGTGTTGATGGATTTTTTAGTGATATCCAAGGCATGTAGAATGAATCGGGAACATCTGAAGAAAATTCCGGTACAACTACCAATTACACTTACAACGGCAAGATTAATATTATAACATGAGTTTTTTGTCAAAGAATACTTAAAATCCAGACATTATATACTAAATCTTCATTAGGAACTGAAACATCCACGTTTCAGGGGTTGTAGACCTGAAAGGCTGAAAATTGCTTGTTACCAGTGCATAATTGTAATTTTAGAAAAGAATGAATATAGTTGGTGAATACTTTTAGCTAGAGAGGTGGTACATGTTTCGGGACGTTTACATTTGTAACATTCTGCTTTCTGGCTTCACACAGAATTCTCCCCTGCAGGGCTTCCAACAATTTATTATTTAATTTCACAGATTGGCATAGAATTTTACCCCAAATACATTTGACTAACTAAAAACCCTGAATGTATATAGTAATTCTCACTATTAGTTGGCTTGTGAAAGTGTAAAATTTGGTATAGGCAATGATCACAAATTGCACATTTATTCTTGAAACCTACCACAGGACCAAGAAGTATGGAAATCATAGCCACCCCAGTACCGAAATGAAAACACAAAAAGCCCGATCTGCATACTTATAGTAGAGTTATACGCGTGAAAGGTAAATTTTGGCTGTTTCGGGAGTTAAATTGTTACATTCTAAAGAGTGAATTATGGTTATAGAAATAACATTACATGAGAGTCTCAACAGTTTATTTCAGTGCTAAACTAACGTAAATTGAGAATGAAGTTCTGAGGATTACCTCTCTTTTTGTGTTTGAGGGGGTGGTAACAAAACATTTTGTTTGCGAACGAACCAGAAAGTAACGGAACGTCAGCTTCCCAAGTCAAAACTCCCACAAGAATGCATAATGATAACTTTTTGCGATAATTTAATTGTTTGAACTCCAAAAACTGTCGTCGGGCCTAGTCCAAATGATATCTTAACTCAATTATAAGGATAATCGTGTCCTGTCTCCTATGCGGGCATATGTAACGGAAGAGTAACGTTCGCAAAAGCCATTTCAGATGCACGTATTGAAACATCACCGAGCAAGTTGTAACTTTTTGTCTCGCCTGAATGAATCCCAGGAGGAGACTTAGTGGCACTTTGGCGGTGTGTATGGGTGTATGTGTGGATGTCACACTTTCTGTTAGCAGGATTTTCACAAACCGTGAGGGCCGATTATGACGAAATTCGTTGTGTAGCACCGGAGTTGGTGTACACGATCTGATTAGATCTGGGCAGCAGATCATTAATTAAGTGGGTGATTAGCTTTTTATGTAATGTATTGTTTGCTCGTTAGCAAGATTACGCAAGAGACCCGTTTGTGCACAGTGATGTAGTTTGGAGATGTAGCCTGGATGACAGGTAGATGAAGGTAGATTTCAGCCGAAAAATATGCTAATTAAGTGGTCTTTTAATTTGCAAATTTTGCGATATTTCAAGGTTGTCGGAATTTCACCTGGTAAAACGTGGATTGTGGTTCTAAATGGTTCCAGAGAAATTTAAAATGCAGTCGGGGTTCACTGGAGGTCATTCCTGTATCTATTTGCATTTTTATTAATTTAAAGTTGGTTGGGATTCCCATGAAACTTGATAGAGTGATCCCTTGATCCTGTCATTTTGAAGGTCAGCTGTAGGTACTAGAGGTTCCTTGTATGTGCCTAATGGAGAATCTTATTATCAATTTCCAACACTTGTAAGGAAATTTCCACCGGCCCAAACTCTGTAGGTATGGTCCGTAACATTTTATGGGATCTGATGTGTTTGTGTTCAGGAATTTGATGCATTCCAGCAATGATCGCTTATGTTAGATTGAGATGAGGAAACGAGTAAAATTAGCTCCGTGACCATTACGCTGTGTATAAGCTGCCCACAAGCAAATTTCGCTTACCCACCAATTTGATTAGGTGATTCGACTACAAAAATACTGTAACATTTTTCTTTCCTTCTTTCGGCTGGACGCATGCCACACCCCCGGAATGTGCCGGATTGCACCCATTTTCCACTTGACTTTGGCATTACAATGCCCTCATACTACAGGATGTCCGAATAGACCTCTCTCTTATGAAGCCACAGTAATTTATAGGCTGCAGGGGTCAAGCGATAGCCCATCAATCTTTTAAGCACTATGTTGTATAAGGCCTTGGGACTGGAAATGTGTCCTGGACTGTGTGCTATAATATGTCAATTATATTCCAAATAGGCAATTAATAAACAGGAAAATGTGGAGGTTTCCTAAAAATATATGTTGGGGACATCATGAAGTGCTGCTGGGGATAGACCCATATCCCCCTCCCCCAAAATACCACGATGAGTCGATGAGGGACAGGCGATTTGTATAGACAAAGACCCTGTTGCATGTGAGCCTCAGCTATGAACCTGACTCCTACTAGTTGGGTTCTACGCTCCTGTCCAAAAAGCTGAAACTCATCGAACTCATTCCATACTGATCATTAGCGCAGAAAAGTCAAATACTGGATTATAGCGCGTATTAGACATCGCTTGAAGCTGCTGGACACCTAAGCCACTCGATGGTACAGACGACTAAATGAAAATATGGATGTTTTTTTTTTTGTTGGATCATCTGAGCCC
>JAODTK010000063.1:0-15440 GCA_026419785.1 Sclerodactyla briareus | reverse complement strand
ATATAGCAGCATTTGAGACGAACGATGAAGGCTGGGATTCCAATAGATGTGAATGGGGTACAGTACGCCAGTGGGACCAGTTGTCTGAATTTGTCCTATTTAGTTTGCAAGATAGATATTGGTTCCCCCCCCCAACAAGCATAGGGGGGGGGGGGGGGCCAAAAGAATTATGAATGAAAGCGAACCGACACTGAATAGGCGAATAAGCACATGACCAATGCGTATACGATGCGTTCACCGCGAATGAATCTTTGGGATATCTCCTTAAAAAGACAAGCTACGACAAGAGGCATGGGCTGCCGCATTTTTTTATGGTCTTCTCACATGAATTTCACAGGTTTCTCTCCTGAATCCAAACGTTCGTTTTCGTGAATATGTGTTCTTAAACCAGCCACGGAGACAGCAAACGCATCTATGAATCACAGCGAAGAGGTATCTCATACAATGTGTACCAATGAGGCGTCGATGGTCGATCACCGCATGTGGATTCTATGGAATATATTCCTCATATAACCGATCGAAGTCCGTATCCATGAGTACTACTGTATTGATATTTTTTTCGGCATAACAACATTTTATGTTCGACTCTATTCGCTTCTTTATCAACGGAAAAGTTCGATTTTCACATCCATGGCGAACTCGAATCCGACTGATGAATCCTACCTTTCGGCTAAAATCCATAAAGTCTTCAGCGGTGTGCGGATATGGATGTGAAAGAAAATCGTAACTTTGCGAGGACGGTTGATATTGCAGGAGGAATTGACTATCAGGCGTAAAGGGCAAAGGACTCATGAACGAAGACGTTTAATTGCTTCATAAGGGGGCCGGGGGGGGGGGGAACGCCCCCCCCCCCCCCCCCCCCCACAGGTGAGATTCCATAGTTTTATTTAACATTTTATGACCAAATGTACTATGCGTGTATCCGATTTTGGTGGATTTGAATGTTTTTTGTGACTACGGAAACTTGGGTCTCATCTCTGTGAACCAGTTGGTTGTCGATGATGTTGGCCGGGATTCCCTGAATGCGGATATCCAAATAAAATGCGTCGGACACCGAGTCGGCCGAATTACATCCGATTTGGTGGAATCTGCCGTGAGGCAAAGATTGCCATAAGTGCGGATGCGGGGTGCGGTATGAATGCAAAAAAATACCGAATAAAGTCGAATGAACTGCATAATGGATGCTGAAAGATCATAGAAATTACGGACAGCAATCTTTATGAGAAAGATTTCCATGAGAGGAATATATTCGCGGTGATGCCGCATTGGGTACACGTGGTAGGGCTGATTACTGCTACGCAGTGCTCTCCATTTTCTAGAATGAATTCTGCTAATGGACTTTCACTATTTTGCTTATCGAATACAGCATAAAGAACACTATTATGGTCCACGTTCACTTGAATTTGGCATTTATAATATAATATAATATAATATAATCGATTAATATATATAATATAATATAATATAATATAAGATAATTTAATATAATATAATATAATATAATATAATAATAATATAATATAATATAATATAATATAATATAATATAATATAATATCGGGGTACGTATATAGCGCCGTGTCCACGAAGTGGCTCATTTTGTTTTTTTTTTACAGATATACCCTGTTCATAGGAACTGGTATCCCACTCCGACAAAGGAAAAAGCTGATCGGTCTGTGGATTCGAACTCACAATTTTGTATCAAACAGTCTGCAGCCTGCGTCTGAGCTAATCCGATCTCTCACATTTATGGAGTTATACCTCACCCGATCCAGCGCTAATGGAATCTTCACCTTAGACATGATCATGTTTGTACTTGAGTGGTATTCGCAATGGTGAGGGGTGTTCGGTATGAATGTGAAAATCGCATGATTTTCTTTATTTTGTATCCATATTCATATATTTTCAAGAAAAAAGGTGAACTGCATACTGATAGGAGAGAGATGCAGCAGCCTTGATTTGATATCTACGAGTCAAGCCAAGCAAGGCTCAATCAAGGAACCCTGGCCGTCTTGACCGTGGTGATCAACTGGGATAACCAGCCTTCTTTCTCGACTGTGACGGAGGATATCGAGGCACCTTCTCTCACCTCTGATGACCTCGAATGGATTTGAGTTTTCACTTGAAGAAGTTCACCTTTTCAGAAACCGTACCGTCAACAAATTTGCGAGCTTCAGTTTACCCTCGGGCTGATAACAAATACTTCTTAACGATTCTGTTAACTTGTAACCTCTGTTAAAGTCATATCCCTTCCACGACAACGCGTACCATTGGAGACCATCTATACCAATTATAGCGAATACCCGCGGGGAGTTTGCCTCATGGCTAATAGTGTTCAGTATTGAAAGTCGAACGTTATTAATCCCAGCGGGCATAGCGAGGGCCATCAGTGGTAAGTCATGAAAGGGACAATGGTTGTAAGAATGTGGCATTTGAGGAATTTTCTTTCAAGTCCCACCCACAATGAAGAAGCTACTACAAGATCGATTAACGAAAATGAACCAGAAAGCCAAAAGGCCTTAGTGATCCTTGAATCATTCTGGACAACCTATAGCTAGACCACAAAGACAAATGGGAGATTGCAAACAGCTCATTATGGGTAACATAAGACCCTTGACAAATGTCCAATTCATTCCAACCAACCAATAGGCGTTCCTAGACTCCCTTTTTTCAATCTATTTATTGACTCTTTTACATGAATAACACTGTACGAATAAAATATATATATATATACTATATATATATAGATTATAATATATATATATATATATATATATATATAGTTATATATATAGTTTAAATGTTAAAAAAATATATAATGATATATTATATATATATATATATATATATATATAGATATATATATATATATATTCAATATTATGTAATGGGGAAAAAATTAGTGGCGCAAACACTTCATCTCAAATAATAAATCTTTATTTGCAGCAGTACAGTAAAGAAACGTATGTTTCTGACCATAGATGCATCTGTACGGTACCAAAACCCATGCAATGCCGAGAGGAAATTTATCTACGAAGTGATTTAAGAGGTATTTTATGCTTTACGACCTGTGCATGCCATTCATGCCAAATGTTAGTAAAGAGTGAAAGGTAGGCAAATACAGTTTTGTATGACTCAAAAGATGGGGGTTGTTTGTCTCGTAAAAACAGGAATACCCTCTTCCCCTCTACGAGAGCTTGAATTTATGATGAAATTCCATAATGAAGGCGTTCTCGATTCAATTCTTACTTTGTATATATAATTTTTTATAGAAAAAAAATTAAGAAAGATTGTAAGGGTGTGTTAAGAGCCAATTTATAGCAAAAAAAATGTCGGTTTAGAGAAGACGAACTGACACCAAGCAATAGGCTGTTCAACATTCAGTATAAGGAGGAGGTTACTGCACACTGCAAAAAACAAAATGTCAATGGTTTCATCATGCTCTTACAAAAACGTAACAAGATGCATGCCACTTGTTCATGCGAACAAGAACGGAATTCGTACCAATGATTCATGGCGAAATTTGAAGTGAAATACCTAAGTTTGCTTCCTCTTATCTATATTGCTGGGATTTTGAAATGATATTCCACTATTTGCCACACGGAAATTCTAAATTCAACTTGGCAATTGAAATTGGAATTGGAATAAAGTTCCGACTCAAACCGTCGATAAACCAATTTGGACATATATCTTTTTTTGATAGCTCTTCTGGGTCCACCCGTTGCTCCCTCTTCAACTTGTTTAAGTATGCTCCAAGAAGAGGAATAGCTTTTATAATACCAAAATATAAGGGAAGGAAAAGTTAATTGCACCAACGCCGTTTCAAGGTATCAAAGGGGCGCGGAGATCCGTTTTCGTTTAGGAAATCTTTCCCATATACGATGTTGGTATTTAATGGACTGTAAAATAATACACTGTTGTTCACTTTAATGTAATTGGTTATTCCAAACTTCTCACACCCATAGTCACAAGTCGGTTGCCGAAATTAAACATAGCCACCCCAAACAAACATCATTTAATAAATGTATTAGTATTGAGTCTGAAATTGATTAAAAAAATTACACTTGAACAGGAATGTTCCACCAATTGTTTGCAAGTGGAAATCGAAATATAATTTCCTGGTGCATCGTAGAGTCAAAATATCTTTTCACCAACAACATTTAAATTCGTATAAAAATGGCGTGAAATGGTACACCTAAAACTCCGTCCATTATTGGGGCAAATCTATAGTGCTACGTTTATTTTGTCTGGCTTACCAGACCAAATAAATTTGAATATGCAGCTCTCTACTTGAAGAAACAAAGAAGGGGGGTGGATTAGGCAACGCCTAAAAGAATAACCAAGCTAGATGAGCGAGGGGTTTTCACGATGTGTTTTTTCCAATTAGTGTGAGATCCCTACTACACCAAAGGTTAGAGACTTTTAAGTCGGGAAAACGTGTTGGCATGAAGTTCAACCGGAATAAGTTCTCGCGGTTACTTCAGGTGATACCCAAAACTGAAATCAGGACCCAGGGTCCACTGAAAGGGGAAAGTTGTTACGAAAAATTTGGCTTTACGATCCGAGAGTGGTCAAGGGGAAAACTGTTTGTTTCATCATATTTACTCAAAACCAGACGTTCCTCTAAAAGTTGTAAAATATCAAACCTCGCTCTTAACGATGCATATGACTCATCCAAAAAGATGCTGGTGTCGTCGGCAGATTGCAAAAATTTTTCTGGTTTCATGTTTCAAAAAACTGAGATACCCTTGATCGCGTAGAACTTTTGATGCTCATTGCGAAGACCTCCGCCACCAAAATAATCAAATAAAGTATGGGCTTAGAGGACCCTGTCTCACCCCCCTTGATATCTAAAATATTTACTTGTTTACCCATTGTTTGTAACGCAGCTGATGCATTTGGATACAATGTATAGATCCAATGAAAGAAAACTCTGATAAATGACAAACGTGCAGGACCAAAGCTAAGTTCCACTCCAACATATCAAAAGCTTTTCAAAGTCACTAGATAGAAAACCTGGTATGTTGTTCTCTTTGCAGTGTTCAATTGAATCTAAATAAAACGCACCTTTTCTCCAATAAATCTCTCTTTTATAAATCCATATTGAGAGGAACTGATCAGGGTTGGAATTATGTTTTTAACTCCTCGTGGCTAAGGTTTTGAACATATTTGTAGTCGACATATAGAAGGGATATCGGGCGATAGTTTTTAGTATTTAGGATCTTTTCCTGCTTTTGGGATAAGGGTGATTATACCCCGACCTTGATTTTCTGACATTTTTCCTGTCTCGAATGCGTAATTTAAGGAATTGGTTACTATGTTTCCTATGAGTGGCCAGAAGTACTTGTAAAATTCTACAGGGTTGTGGGGGGGCTAATCCATCTATTCATGGGACTTCTTCCATTATTGAGACTAAAACAGCTGCCTTACATTCCTCATTAGTGAGTGCTCCATCACAATTTCTTGCAGTATCTTCTGTAAGTTCGGGGTTTCAGTGCAGGCCATTACAACATTAGGGAGGGTTACAAATGCCCGGCTATATTGACTCTTCAGGATACGTAAAAGTTCTGAAGGATTTCATTATTGTCGCGATCTCTGTGCCATCATCGAGAATTAAAGGCTGTATTTCTGGCGCTAGATTTGCTTCTATAGGTTAAGAAGATTGGTAATTTTCTCCGTCTATACCCAGTTGCTCGAGACCGGATAGTATCCTTGAATTTTGTAATCGGATTTGATTGTAGTTTAGTCTAGCTTCCTTCAATATGTTAAAATAATATGTGAATCTTTTTAAAAGATTCTGCTCTAAATAAGTAATTATGGTGATAAGGTTTGACTCTGCACTTTTTTTTCCTTTGCTATTCGTTTGCTAAATTTAATTGATTCTTTTCGAATTTGGTATTTAATATATTCCAGGGTGAGGGCATGGTTTCTTAACCAAGCAGTTCCAAGTTCGTCTCAAAAACTTGTTCGATCAGTTTTACATAATTGGAGTTTTCCAGTAAGGAGATGATTTACGCAAGTAAACCCGGGTCGCGGCTTGTCAAGTGAATCGTACGTCAAATTCACCATCAATAGATCTGAACAAAGTCAGGATATAGATTTGTATCAGTTCCAAAGGCACACCTATGTGTGTATAATGACAATCGAGTGATGATGAGGAGAAATGCATGAGTCAACCTTAGCATCTGATACGCTGATGTGTCATTAGACGTAGATTTCCCTGGAGGACCCCCCCCCCCGTGTTCGTTAATTGTTCTCTCCATTGTGGATTCTCCCCTCCCCGCCATACCATCAACTACCAAACATACACCGTTGCCATGGCAGTTCTAATGCCATTTTCATCCTGGCATTGAAATTCTTTGGAGATTACACACTGTGATGTATATAGTTTCCAAATGAATACAAAGTTTAAAGTCTCCTCCGATAATGATGGTATTCCCATGCAAAATATCCGTTGATGGCAGATACTTCGTAAAAGAAAGGATCATCTCTATTTCGGACCCATATACACCAAACCACTTGTCATTCTTTTCTAAGATACATCTAATCAAGAATAATAGCCCTACCCTGTTGGCATGAACAGCTTTTCTGGATTATAAATCTTAGCTTCGGATCAAAGATAATGCACACCCCTCTACTGTTAAAGCTACCGTGAATATAATCTGCCCACCCCATTCACTAGAACAAAGTTTCTCGTCTGCATGCAGAGTACTAGCGTTTTCTTGTTATGAAATATATATCTTATGTTGGTTTGAAGGCAAGTAAAAAGTTGCTTCTCTTTTGTTTCTTTGAGACCCCGAACGTATAAAGCTGAGTTTAAGGCTTGCCATTATGAAAGAGAGTACCGGTATATACGCACTGTCTTCATATGTCTGTATGTTTCGTTGGTAGCGCAAATTATATCCGGGGAATGTAATACATCTATGAATAAAAGACATAGGGTTGCAATATAACAATCTATGATGGGATATATAACATGAATAACAGAGTACACAAAAACAAAAAACAAAAACGGGAAACAAAAATCACTAGCACAACCTGCAGCGCTAAAGGTAGGCACCACTCGACGAGCTATAACTACGGCTGCCCCCCTCTGTCCAGGCAAAAAAACTCACTTTTGCCACAAAGCCGAATGGGGCAAACAAAAAAAAAAAAAATGTATGAATATTCAGAAACAAACAATCCAGTCCCTATACTCTGATAAGAAGCTACACACTGAATTCCATGGAAGTTTGGGACTTTGACCTATGGTGCACCTCAAATGACCTCGACTGACCCCGAAACAATAAGGCTCATGTTACTCATTGTGGGGCAACACACATACCATTATGGGTCTCATCAATCCAAGTGAGTGGAGTTCTCATGTTTACAACGAAATTGGCCAAATATTCGACTATTTCACTAATTTTCAAGTTGGACCAAAATTCACCCCGACCTACGCCAAAATACGGGGTTCCTGTACTCCCCATAAAAAAAGCTACACACCCATGTCAACATGATCATACCCACCAACCCTTCTGGACTTATCATGTTTACAGCTTTCCACATTTGACCTCTGGTGACCTCAGACGCCTTCTGACCTGACCTTCAAACCAATCGGTTCGTGTAACCCCTCATCATGGTGAACCCCTATACCAAGTATGACTTGATTCATTCATCCAGTGGGGTCGAGTATCGAGTTAAAATTGGCCAATTATCAATTCTTCACACTTTTCCCGATTTTTTCTTCCCAAATCTGACCCCCGATTTACAACACCAAAACTGATAGGGTTTCTTTTTCTGTACCTCGCATGAGCAACTGCAACCGAGTTTCAACCCTGAATCGAACCTTATGTCCGTTTCTGGACTAGTAATCGCTGTTAAAACAAGATTTTTCAGACTTTGACCTCTCTTGACCTCAATGACCTTCGACCTGACCCCAAAACAATGGGGATCATGTACTCATTTTAGGGAACCCATATACCAGTATAAACTTAAATCCCTCTAAGTGGGGTCGATTTATCGTGTTAACGAGATAAAACTGGCCAAATTATCAATTTTTTCACAATTTCCCAATATTTTTCCCAAATCGTGACCCCCGTGTACACCAACACAATAGGGTTTTTGTGTACCTTAATGAGAAAGCCTGCATACCGAGCTTTCTAAATCCCGAGTCGACAAGCACTTCTGGCTATCGTGTAACAAGATTTTTCAGACTTTGATCCTCTCTCCCTCGACCTCAGATGATCTTCGACCTGATCCGCAAAACAATAGGATCATGTACTCATTATGGGGACCCCCTATACCAAGTATGAACTTTAATCCATCTAGGGTGGGGTCCATTCTCGTGTTACGAGCTAGAATTGGCCCAAATTATCCATTTTTCACCAATTCCCATTTTTTTTGTTTTTCCGAATCTGGACCGCCAATGTACACTAAAAAAGTAGGTTTTATTACTTCCTCATAGAAACTGCATACCGAATTTGAACTTGATCGGACAAGCATTCTGGACTTCTGGTGTTGACAAGATTTTCAAACTTTGACCTCTCTCGACCTCAGCAGACCTTTGAAACCTGACCCAAACAAATGGAATCATGTACTTATATGGGAACTCATATCAGAGTATGAGCTTGATCCATCCACGCGGGGTTGAATTATCGTGTTACCCATGCTAGCGTCACACACACACCACACCCACACACACAACACACCACTGTCCATGACTGCCATATATTCCTCTGACTTTCGTTCAGGAATAAAAAAATAAAAAAGATCATCTAATCTCGCAATGGGCAATTACCCACCCAAAATATAAGATCAATAAGGCCAACCCTTCTCCCATTTCCACCTAAAACGAGGTTACAGTGAAACCACTTGTTGCCACGCCCCTTATGCTATTATTGAGGACCAAAAATTAAATACCATAACAATTTTTTTTTTTTTTCAATTCTCACAGATATATATATATAATTGCGTTTGAAAATATTGCTCACGCATTGGAGAATAATTGGAACAGCAACTGATAACTAAATGACCATGTGTACATGGACAATAACCTCCGTTATTTCACGTATCGTTTACAAGGATTTCTTTCTCGGTTGATAAAAAAAATGATGAGGGAATGAAAACCACCGTGTAAAGAGACTGGATTTGGAACTCTATTTTATAAAAATACACCTTGTATTGGTATTGCATTTACAATTTTCTTTTTCTCCCATGCTGTCATAAGCTATATCACATATAGTGTTGTACCAACTACAAGAATCTTGTAAGTGCATATACAGAAAATTTTATCACACAAACTTTCTGGTGTGTTCCCTCTCTCCCAATTTGGATATCCTACACGCGCAAACGTGTGCTTTATCTTTTAATTCGGAGACACGTCAGCAAAATAGTGACAGGATTGGCGTGATAATAATCCAGGTAGGATTTCCTTCCCCCGAGACAACGATTTACATGCCGCGGATATACATCAGTACACTGCGCCTAATACATTATTACTTCAAATAACAATACATTCAACGCCATTCACTGATCTGAGCAACAACTCGATTTTGGTTTAACCATGGACCGTGCTCAGTAAGAATCCGAAAATATTCCAGGAGCTTGACTTCAATATTATTCCACAGCAAAGCAAGTATACTGAACATGTTTATGTTGTACCATGGCCTATCTGCACTAAACAGGAAAGACGAATAAAACCGCAGACATATGAACACCCCGAATCGGGGACTCGGTTCAATAAACTGTTGCATGGTCCATCCCCTCATTTGCGCACCTAGCACTCTACTGCAAATAATTTCCTAAATTCCTTCGTTGACTCCGATCTAATGATATACGACATTGAAATCACCTCCTCACGAGCTTAAAAATGATACCTAAACGGGCCAATCAGGTGAAAATTCAGAAATCCATGTGAAGAATAACAAATCAGTATGGCCCAGATATAAAATCCATATATAGGCCCCAGATTGGCAAGCCTATAACGTCATATAAAGCCATATATGGGTATATTTCAGATTTGGGCATAATACTTGATAAAAGTATCAGTTATATCTGGCATCCCCTTTATCCTGGCCTCATATAAACTTCTATGGCCGCCATTCAGTAAATTGATATGGGCCGAATATGGCCCAGATATAAAATCCAGATTGGCCCTATATAAAATCCAGAAAAGCCCAGATATGGGCAAGCCATATAAGCCATAGATGGGTATATTCATATTGGGCATATATAACTTGATAAAGGATCAAGTTATTCTGGCAACCCCTTTATCTGGCCCAAAAAAAACTTTTATGGCCATATCGATTAACATTGTGACCCAACAGGTAAAATTGATATGGGCCAGATTTGGCCATTTAAAATCCAGATATGGCCCAGATATGGCAAGCCATATAAAGCCATATAAAAGCCTATATGGGTATATTTTCAATTTAGGGCAGATAAACTTTAATAAAAGTATCAGGTTATATCTGGCAGCCCCTTTTGGTCTGGCCCAATAAAACTTTTATGGGCCGCAAAGAAAGTACACATGACCATCCGGTCAAATTGATATGTGCCAGATATGGTCCAGATATAACACTCCAGAATATAGCCCAGATATGGCAAATCATATCGGCCAATATACAGCCTTAATGGGTATAGTCCGATTTGGGCAAGATGATAAACTTAATTAAAGTATCAAGTTATAATTTGGCAACTCTGTAATGGCTCATATAAAAAATTATATGGCCCATATTAAATACATCAAAGCACAAACAGATATAAATTCATATGGTCCAGAAATGATTTTATATGGCCCAAATATGGCAAGCTTTATCTTGTCCATATAAAGCCATTTGATATGGTGTTATATTCAGAATTTGGCAGAAAACTTGATAAAATCGTAAAGTTCGCTAGAGGGCACATATCCGGCAACTCCTTCATATGGCTCTCATGAAATTTACAAATGGCCCTATCCAGTAAATCGGCGAAAAAACAAAAAAAACGCACAGACCTGGGATGGCCGCAACCCTGATAATTTCACTATTTCATGAAATAAGTTCTATGCTGATTAAATGAAGCATATAATTCGAATCTGAAAATGAGATTGGAAATCACGTTAAGCAGGCTATTCGGCTGTGAAGATGATGCATCATGTTAAGGAAAGAAGGATATGCAGATAGGAGGTACTGGGAAATGCATGATGTAATATTAATAATGAGGAGTTAGGGTTCAAACGCAGATGGTGATGAGTGGACCTTTTCAGCTGATTTCGAGGTAAACCGATACGCGCAATCAGCTATTCAAAATTTGCCTGTGGAAGCAATCTCGGGGGGAACCCCCCCCCCTCGCAGAATCCCTATAATACAAAGCAATGCAAATCTTGATATAAACAAACATAGTTATGATCGGAGAATTGTTCACGAAATATATAAATATAGGCCCTATACAAAATACTCATAAAGTATAAAACATCCAATCAATGACCATCACGTAATAAAATCCAGATGGGACGAAAAGAACAAATGCTTTTGCTAACTAAATAAATATTAAAGAATGGAATTGTAAGAAACTGACCAGCTGTGGAAGAAGTATACTTATCGTATATGGGACCATCCCGCTTCTCTGGAACCGTGGGTCCTTGGGTCTTTGCCCAGTTTTTGTGAACGACAAGCAAAAGCGAATCAAAGCGCGCAAACAAGAAAAAGGTCCGATGGTGGTCAAATCCTGCAAATCCTGGTATTTGTAGTCCACAAATTCCCGTGATGCAAAGTATTAAATTCCCCTTTTCAACAGTTCCATTTGTCGCTCATTCTTCATATCTGCTTCAAGTTGAGGTCTCTCATTCCCCGGAACAGTACTCTCCTTGCTTCGCAACATCTTTGATTTCGTGATAAAACCCGTGGTGGTACGGTAATACAGTGCCAATGGAATCACTCCTCCAACAACCCCAATCGGCACTGCCCTCCGTGGAACTGCATGCTGCAACCGTACAACTCCTGTACAAAGTTGGAATCTTCGTCCTTTCGTGTCCTGAATTATGTTATATACTCTCCATGGGTCAAATAGGCCTACAGTTATCCTATATCCTGTCCTGCACAAGGCAGAAGGCCTAGCCCAAGTTACAGTACAAGTCATGTTAGCTGACAGGTATCACAGAATAGCCTAGGTCCTTAGGCCTTAGACTAGTGACCTGATACTCAGACAAGTCACAAATTTTGTTGTAATAAACGATAATGACAGCTCTGTTAACATAGCCAATTATATATACTCACTACTGGTGCTTGTTGACAGTGCGAAACCGAAAATAAGATAAATACCTACACTGCAGCTGTTGACTGTTGTACTGCAGTTTTGAATTTGAATATCATGATTGCCAGTTGCCCATTTTGCTGTCAAAAATACCTAGGCAATGACTACAACCCAGGTTTCACCGGATGAGTAGCGCACTTTTCACGTAACCCCCCCCCCCCCCCCTTTCAGGTGTTTGTAACCCTCTATTCCGAGAAACCTCGGATATGGGCTGCATTATAGAACTGGAGTCACATAGTGAGCTATATCGGCCTACTGTAGACATCGAACGAACCTGAATTAGTGCATAGATCAAATCTACAATTACCGACGAGGCCTCTCCATTCGAATCCGAATATATTCCCTGAGAGTTTAATAACTTCCAGATAACCTTTTGGGTTATTTGTAGAACCTATGCAAGACAAGGTTGGCGTACTTGATGTGCGTATGTCTTTGGATGTGTGTGTGTGTGTTCGATGGATTGAATGTGATGCGATAAGGCAAAAGAAGTTAGAAGAGTATTACTCAGTCAGACGTGACGACAGATTATACACCTCTGCTTCAGGGAGAGGAATAATCTTCGAATTATCTGGAAAAGTCATAAGTTGACATTATTTTGGCAGTAAGAATGTGACTGATGCGTTGAACCTACTTTGCCTCACTTGACTTCTTTGTTTTCCCAAATTTGTGACGACTGGAATCATCTTGTGAGATGTAACAGAAAAGGACACTGATAGGCTGCTGTCCTCTTACAAACGCTCCTAATTCAAGTACTCGGTAGTATATTTTTTTGAGAAAAGTCATAAAGGGTAAACTGACTTGAAGAATGGCTTTAACTTGGTATCAGAAGACCCGCTGTTTCACTTGACCAATAATGTTTTCGATTTAGCTTTACTACATTTATCTATTTGACCTTTGAACCATGGAAGAAAAAAGGCCAGTTTCCCTTGCAAAAATGGCTAACTTATGTTTTTAATACCTGACTAACGAAACATTTTTGAGAGATGGTATAATGGAACGATTTTTGTTTGCCTATGAGAATTACAATGTGCTGACCTATTTGACCTAATGTGACCCCACTTGATCTTTTTATTTTCTTGTTTTTGTGAGGATTGGATTACCCCCAGCGAGACGGAAATGAAGCGGGTATTACTGTATATGTCCTTGTCGTGGCCTGCTCACATTGACACGTTGAAGCGGCATGCTCAGCTCCTGGCCTCCTCACTACTAACGAAATATTGTATATGCATAACCCTATACAGTGCTCCTCGGCGCCTGCCGCTCACTTGACTATAAGTAGAATTAGGTACTGTAAATGGTCGCTTCACCTGAAAATGACAATGACAAAATCAGGCATGTGTCTAGGATATGAACCGTGACATGTAATCGCAAACGATCATCGGCAATAAACCAACCTTTTTGGCAACCGCGCACAGGTTCAAAACCGAGTGGGGCGGGTAACGTCAAATTCCCGATGGAGTCGACAGACTTTTCATTTTGGACGGAGGGGTGGGAGCTCGGGAGGGTCGTTTTTCAACGAGGGAGAACTCCGGGGGAACCTTTTAATTGGTGGGGTTTTTAAAGACGAACGTGAATATTCAAGATGTACTCTGGTGCTACATTTGCTGTCGTTTTGCCGAAAAATTAGTGCAGGCGTATTCATTTTGTGTCCACATAGCAAAAGCACAAACAAAAGTTTTCTTGTGTTGGGGGGGGGGGGGCGATGCCACTCTGGCTGCCTTCAAAACACTCTTCCAGGGACGGAGGGTGTTGGACATTAGGGCCATAACCCACCGATCACCGCGCCAATGAATGTTGTAACGAGTTCGAGCTTAGCTGATCCCGTATGCCTAATTTGGTTAGCCTACTTTCAACAACCGACGTAAGAAACATGCATAGACATCCAAACCCCTGACGATTCTCCCGCTAAGAGGCTGCTAGACTGAAAATTCTTGTTCAACCACGGTCGTCAGCACTCGTTCTTGTCTGGTAACCCCTCCTAAAGTTCTTCCTACATAGGGCCTATGTCCAATTACTTGAATCCATGTATTCTACATAAATACTTAGGAAAAGGCTAATATATACGGGCCCACAAATTATTAGACAAATATTTGAGAGAAAATCGTACAGTATAGTTAGGTTTGTAGCTCGCCCCGTACATACCCACAACGATCAATCCCCGTAACCAAGGTTGTCCAACATTTTGCAGTGGAGGGCCAAGTGGAATGATTATGAGAAGGAAGGGCCGCATAAACCCTCTTTTTTTTCTTACGAGTCTAAGGCAAGAGCAAAATGTGACCACTGCGTGCCTAGCACAATGATTTATTTTACTCCTGGAAAACAGATGAATAAAGTTCGGCAAAATGATGGTGCTGAGCCGAATATTTATAAGGCAATCTCTTTCAAATAGATACTTTCTTCAGTTTATTGACTCATGTTAATCCTTACTGTCTTTGATTCACACACTTGCTGGAATGTTTTGTTTGTGGATGCTATTTGGACATTGTATTCTTGACCACCTGTTATCCCCTTTTGACATATGAGGCAGGCGCGAATGCAAAAACTTGTCCAGGGTGGTTTTCTTCTTCTGAAATTTAGCGAAACTAAGTATCCCCAACTCTCCCCTTGGGCGAAAAATGCGCTTAAATGGCCTCATTGGCAGAATAGTGCAATGTTTGAGCTTAACAATCGCAATAAATGGCTTCAAATTTGGCAGAAAAGCTCTTTTCTATACAAAAAATTAAACCGTGGGACGGGGGCCACTGTAAATGCTATCTCTGGAGGGCCGGACGCAACAACTGCGGCGGGTCCGACTTGGCTCCTCGGGCCGTAGGGTTGGCAACCTGTGCGGTAAACTGTTCTTTATGCTCGAACCACGGACACATGATCGACGGCTGAATTCAATGCACATTATGTTAACGAAACAAAACTTAAAGCTCTGTTCATACTTGTGCGATAACGATATATACGATAAATTTTATCGGATGGAGTGTCACCTGTGCGATAAAAATGTCGTATACGATAATTTAATCGGACGTTCTCGTCGCCCCTTACATAACGGAGAAAGTAGTGGGATTTTAGTTTGAGAGAAACACAAGTTTTCCCCTTTTGGGTGCTCCCGCGGTGAAATATCCCGGTCGGGGCAGACTTTTTGAGTACCAAGAATTGTAATTTCAATCGAATTCTAAA
>JAODTK010000062.1:0-16564 GCA_026419785.1 Sclerodactyla briareus | reverse complement strand
TCAAAAGTGATATGATGTTCACCGGGTTTGTAAAGTGTTTCACAAATCTGAACACGATAAGGTCCACTAGAATAGTCACAAGAGGTCAAAGTCTTGACACTTTGTGGAAACGATCAATTTGGCGTTGGAAGCTCCCCTTTGGGGAGAACAAGAACTCTAACGTTTTTATTTTTCTCGGGTGGAAACCGTGGCCCATCTCGGCGGAAAAGTGGAGCATTTGTGAAAATTATGGTCGTACTAGCGAAGTGCTAAAAATCAGCAAGTCTTCAAATGAACTTATTGTGTCGAAACATCGAATCAAGGGCAAAACAACAGAAGTCAACCCAAAATTCAGACACCAAAATAAAGACGACGTTTTATACACCACGGCCGGAATTAGCAATTGCCGGTGCATGGCTGCGGAAAAGACGGTAACGACTAAGCTTCCTGATAGTAGGTTTAATTAAGCTACGCACCTCCCCCCCCCCCCCCCGTCCCCCCCCACGCTACAGAAGAACAATCTACAGTAAAATTGTACTCTATAAGCTTCGTATATATGTAAAAATATGGAGCGTGAGTCGCCCACAAATATTGGACCTGACGAATCTGACATTGACAAATATATACCAGAAAAAAAATGCCTAATCCATAGCTCGCAAAGTTGCTCTTTAAGTCGGGGTCACCAGTTTCAGGGTACACCAGTAAACTTACCCCAAGTAGTATGTAAAATGGGGATCATACCGCAATCACCCAACATCGTCCAAGGTCTCTCTAAATATTACTTAGTTTCACCCAAGGTATCTCTGAAAAATGGGAATTGGGCCTCAGGTCCAAATCATAAGCACTCGTGTGAACACCATCCTTCGGGTATGTACCTCTTGGTATCAACGGAGAGAGGGAATACTTATTCACATGGTGACTAAAGATTAAATGACCTACACTTCTAATAAAGTTCATATACCGTGCACGAAAGTTTTCTTATCAAAAAAGTGCTTCTGTGTAGTTCTCATGTGTTTATATATTTTAGTGACCGATCCTTTCACCCCCTTTGCCTTCTTGCATTATGAGCATCATTCAAACGAAGTATCGAATACATTTTGGTCTTAGACCGATATTCTAAATAATTGGAAGTACTTTCACACTCATCTTTCATTTTCCCTACAACCCTTTTAGTAATTCGTGAAACAGGAATGTGTTTTGGGTATTGCTCGTGTCCAACATATTACAATCTGTTCGCCATATCAGAGTATATATCTGTAGTTTGAATTTCCAAAAAGTAAACTTATCGTATCTGTATATAATAAATAAACATTGTACAGGTATTTTTGTTCAAGGGTGGTATAGTTAAAAATCATACAATAACCACTTGCTAAGATCCAGAATAGCCATGCCTACCGTTATTGGTGTTATTCAAAAAAACGTGCTTGTTATGCAGGTGCACAGCACCTAGATCCCATCGTTAAATATTTTATGACTACATTAAGTTGGTTCTTGCTATTAGCTGCGCATATTTTGATTCTGGCCGGGATTAAACCATCCACAACAGTACTTTTTCTAACATTTTCCACAGGTTTTTTCCAAACACAGATTGTTCATGATTTGAACAGTCTTCTCGAAGGCATCTAGATCCTTTGCGTAAGTTTGTATTTAATCTATGTATGACTTCACACAAGGAGATTGGTTGAATTCAGTTCCTATGGAGTTTGCAAACTTGAGTCACGGCTTAGGTTATAATTGCAAGTTCTATAATGCCGTACTATTTTTCTTGTCATTAGATTTGGAGTAATTTTTTCAATATTTGGGCAGGTGATTCACCAAACAATGTAGTGATATCTGAGAACCACTCCCCCTTTTGGGAATCAAATTGTCTGGAGCCAAAGGATAACATTATGTGATTATTGGAACTCTGTTGGATGACTCCAAAATCAACTTCTAATATATACCAACATCAGAATCTGAGATTCGTGCGTTTTAATCTTTTATTCCAATTTGTTTCGGTTCACAGCAGTCCAATTGAAATGTTGACTGGTAAGTATTGACTCATAGCCCAACCCTAAAGATTATTCGCAACTAGATATTGGATAAACTGTTTGGTTCATCAGATATATCGGGTAGTATTTAGTATTAGCTTTTGCAACCTCTTACTAACCATGAAATACCACCAAACAAGTGTTGGTCGATATCATGAGAACTCTATTTCAGAATGTGAAGTAGAAGCCCAACCTAAAACCAGGGAGGAGTATACTAATTTCAGGCAACTTACTGGACAAGATATTTACAAATAACATAACCCATAATTGGGAATCTTCTAGTATAGTTGCATGATAGCAGTGATCATTTTCCAATCTGTTAACTGTTTCCAAACCAAGCAGGTTGATTAATACAACAAATATGATGCACAAATGGAAACGATGTATAAATAGTAACACTATAAATGCTAGTTTTATAGTGTCCAGACTTGCATGCTTATGACTGGTCTGATGTCATGACAACCACGAGTGTTGACCATGACGTAATGGCATAATTGAAGTTATGAATACTTCAATTCAGAGAAGAAACTGCCCTCTTAAAAAAGGTTTCTAATCGATGTCGGGGAAAGTGAGCCATGGCTTACACATGGCCTATTAAAGTCTATAAAGTGTAAGAATACTCTGTATAGGAAATACATAGCAAAATTTACTGATAGTCGTAAACCAGAAATATACACTTTATAAAAGTAAATGAATAGTCTAATAAAAACAGCTAAACAAAAAACTTACTTCCGTGGAAAATTGCTAGTAACGTTGGTAACATTAAGGAAAATTGGCATTGGTAATACAGTACTGCAAAAGAAAAAGAAGTCTGCAGCATTAATGGTATCATGATAGATGCAGGAAATACAAATGGTTCTAAATTGATTTCAGATGCGTTCAATCATTTACTTCGTTAATGTTGGAAACCCTCGCTGGCAATCACAAATGAATAATTTCTGACTATGGTCATTTTTCATAATTTCTTAATGATTACAATTATCACATTCTATTTATTTAACACCTACACCGGGAGAAGCCCTGGTCATGACCTGATTCCTACAGATATTCTAAAGGCAAGTTTTACATCGATCTCACCAGCAGTCGCTCATCTATTCAATCTCCTCCATAGATATTTTATTTTCCCACAAGCACTTAAAGTTGCTAAGGTCATTCCAGTCCTTCAAATCATCACATACCAAACAAGCTTAGTTATCAATTATAGGCACTCTTTCAGTTCTTCTAGCACTATCAAAAACAACGTCTTGGAGAGATTAATGCAGAAAAGATTACTAGTTTTCTATTCGATTACAATTCTTTCGGAAAATCAATATGGCTTCGAAATACCATTCGAATACTTGGTTTAGCTAATGTTTTCTATGACGTTACACTCGCTTTTGAAGAACGAAAGTACGCTACTAGGCGTTTTCCTCCCTCGTCTGTCCAAGGCTTTTGATACTGGTTGATCATACATCTTGCTCCATAAAACTTTATCTTTAGGGTTTCAGAGGTAAGGTATATGATTGGATTTCTACTATAGGAAGTTATCGCCTCTCATATGTCAGTGTTAATTTAATTAATTCTGAATTACAACAAGTTATCTGTGGAGGTTCCACAAGCCCCCCTCTATTTTAGGCCCGTTACTTTTTTGATTGTAGTTACTGATATCAATCGTCACTCCAAAATATTGAAATTTTACATTGTTTGCATAGACACCACATTTGTCAAACACAACAATATAATTAAAGATCACACTGGTTAATACTGCACTAAATAACGGTGTCATAATTGGTTTGTGTAGTAATAATTCACTGAATGCATTAAAAACAAGTTTATCAGCTTTCCATACTACAGGGAAGAGGAGTAATGTATATAGAACTCAAAATAAACAATACATTGATAAAGAGGGTAACGACGACAAATTTTCTGGGAATTCCCATCCATAACCTAATGGACACATCACATCATAATATTTGCGTATGGAGCAATGTCTATTGGTTGTCATAAGAAGAGGCCTTAGGTAATTTCTTCTCTACTAAGATCCTACTTCTGCTATACAATGTCCTCATTTTTACCGATAGTTTCTTACGGCCATAATTTTATGGGGCTTTGGCACTAACACTGCGATTACATATCCAATTCTTCGAAAGAGGGCTGTTCGCCTTGTAAGGTGGGCTTTAGAGATCATACATCATCGTTATTTTGACAAGGCTCGATATACTGGCCAATTCATAACATTCACAATCTGCAATTTAGGAGTTTTCAATGTTACCGCGTCCATGACTTATCTCCTGCCCAAAACAGTGAAGTATCCAATCATGTATAATTTTAAATGTTCATGTCATTATACACGATGCTAATCATCTCTCGTAATAATGAAATTAAGAACAGAGTTCGTAAAAGCTCATCGTCCAGTATAGAGGTGTACGATTATGGAACTCCCTGCCATTAGAAATTAAACAGAGTCATACGGTTGGAGTAACTTTAGACCAATCTCAAACGCCTTTAAAAATGAGTGTAGATTTTTAATATATCTTCCTCCCCCTCCCTCTTGGTTTTTTTTTCTTACTTCTAGTGCTGTTATGTGTGTTGTTTTTTTTTGTTGGTTGGTTTTTTCTCTCATCTTTCCCTAGGCTTGGTGGCCGACCTGTATAGTTAGTTATTTGAACTTTTTTTTCGGTCTCCCTTTATTTCAGTGTATACTTCCACCTAACTCGATTATTCTCAAGCTTTATTTGTTTGGTTATTACTGAGCTCTTCACATTATATTATGTAATGTAATGTTATTGTTCAAACATGAAGTATGAATAAATTAATGAATGAATGATAATGAAGCAGGATCTAAGCTGTGATTTTTTAAAGATTTATGTTCTAAAATTTCTCAAAACATCCCCAATAACCACACATTATCAGTTCAGATCGATCGTGATATTCAACGACCAAGTTTTACATTCAAAAGCATTCCACACATTTTGAGCATATTCATAATCTCATCAGTGATGGTTGTATCATTCAAACGAACTGTAATGCTTCTTTAGATGCGAAGTATTTTTCCGTCAATCTTTCCAACTATTCCTGTACTCATATGGATATACACCTTTTTTGGAGTATACCGAGAATCAAATCGATTTTCTGAGACCATCTTCTATTATTCTCAAGAGGCATTTTATCGGTTTGTTAACCAATTGTCTAATGTACGAATTGAGGAATTGAGGGATTTCTATAACTACTTGCCCAATGTTGAAGACAAATATTTTTCCCTATGTTTGAAATACAACCAATTTTCCCCAACTTGAAGACTAACAGCTGCTGATAATATGAGAGTCATAAACCCTAAGATTGTTAAAAATGACGGGAAATAGACAGTTTAAATATCCGGTGGTATTTTTTTTTTTAATATTTTAGATTACAGTGGTCGTGAGCTGCAACCTCTATATCTCCCGTGATGTTACAATGGTCTTTTACAACTGTCCCATCTGTAAATTCATATTACAGATATGACAATGTGGTTACACTTTCAATGTGTCTCGACTTTTCATCTGTGTCATACATAGTTTGCGGGTTTTAATAATTCTAATTAATTTTTGGAGCAGTAGATTTTTCGAAGGGATTTTAGAAAATGGTTCAGCAGCATTTTTTGGGTCCTCGTATAACCTTTGGCTTCCCGACTTTTCCATCACAACTCTTCAATGATGTACAATACCTGGAAAGCTCAGCATGTTTGTGAGTATTCTGCGTATTGATTTATTCAGGATCATCAGCACCCCCCCAAATCTCGGATAGAATTACATTCAAAACCAGCATAAATGAACTATGGACCCCTCTTTCCGTCTATCTTGCTTTTAATTTAATCATGTTTCCCACACACCCTTTTTTTTTTTTCTTCAGAGTCTTTAGTTTTATTTCGCGCCATTTTTCAGTATCTTACAATTTTTGATGCGCTGTCCTCCACTGATTCCATCACAGTCTTCCTTTTGCCTCTCAAGACCATCGCTCCTTATAAAAAATGTGAAACATTTTCAGAAGGATAAGAAACATTTGCTCTTGTGTTGTGCTTTGACTTTTCAATAAATGACTGAGGACTTTTTCTCCATGTGTAATGATATTTATTAACTTGCTCAATGAGCATTAAATCAATATCTTTTGTACTCGGATGATTCGAAAGATGATACCGACCTTCCCAACCAAATATCTTAATTAATAAATCGTTTTTGGGGTCTTTCTATGCGACTTTTGGTATTTGTGAATAGATAGGAGTTTGAGCACTTTAATAAATCATCAAAATTTAAATCATCATCTATTGGATACTGCGTAGGGGGTCTCTCCTCCGTCTGAGTCTTGTACATACTGGAAATAGGCAGTTCTTCAGTGGCCACCTTAAACAGTCATCATCTTATTTTTCCTAATAATACCTTTTTTATTTTTCAATTTTGGAGAGTTAATAATGTGAAGACCCCCCGTTAAATGCTTGATATTTAACCAATGTTCAAGTCCAATTTAGGATTTCCTTCGCCCTATAACCCGAAACCTTGATTTTTCCATTTTTTCAATCATTTCGAGTATTTCAGATACTGTCTTGTAATGGTTATTTAGCATCCAATTCACCCTGTTCAATCACTTTTTTGCACAGTTTCGAAATAACACCTGCACCACATCAATAGTTCCATCTGTTTTTATCATCTTTTCCAATTTTATTTTCAAAATTGTGAAACTTGCACCCTTCCTAATTAAATCATATCGTTCTTCATCAGTTTCGTTTTTTAACTGTAGCTTTTTAAAAGCTTTTTTGTTTTTTTTGGGGTTTTTCACAAAAACATTTTGCATTTACCTTAGTTGATTGGTTGTTTTGTACATCCATTATACCCAGTACTCTCAGCCACCCACCCAATGTCCGACTTTTTTCAAATATATATGAGTTTCTTGTCGTTCAAACCTTCAATGGCTTTGAGGTAATCTTTTTTATGAATCCTCTCTTCCCACATGGTGTCTCTGGAAAGCAATATATTATAATCAACAGTAGATTTCAGATCTGCAGATTTCCATTTACAAACTGCTAGCTTCCGATTAGATTTAATGTAGCCAACTATGGCTTTGATGTATCTTTTTTAAGAATCTTCCTCTTTTCTCTTCCCAGATAGTGCTCTGTCTGCTAAAGCAATAGTATTTATTCAACTTATAACTTCAATTCTGGCAACTTTTCAATCTGTAACAGCTTGACATTTTATAATAATATAATCCTCCGTATTATATACTTTTCATTACAGATTCATCATTCCTTTTAAGGGGAGGTAATCAGAGATATTCCTTTTAAAACATGTTTCTCAATCACTTTTTTACAGTGTAGGGACAATTGTTACTCTCCAAATTTTTCCAAAATTTGCTTTTAAATACTTTTTCGTATGTTTTTTAGATTTTTTTCTTCGTTCCCTCGAGAAATAAAGCGAGCTGTTGTTTAGTTATTACTACCTTTTAGCGTTGCAACACTTTTCATAAGTTACGCGGTTCACGTTTTTGTAGTCACTAGCTCCACACTTTTTATGCGCAAGGAGCTGGGGGGACTCTTTGGCAGGCAATGGCTGAAAATGACTTCTATTGTGTCCGGCAGTAGCTCGCTACCCTGCATGAACCCCAATAAATGCCCATGAACATTGTAGTTTTAACACCAGTGTAATCTTTAGGTTTATGCAGGGGCATAAATCTTCACATACTCGTCTTTAACATGATGTTCCATCGGTTTTGAATCCTTTACGGATGAATGCATTATTATCCATACTTTCATTTAATTTAAAAACCATTTTTCGTAATAATAAAACAAAACTCCTAGATGTGGACCGACCGCGGCCGTTCTGCTGTCTCATCGTTACGTAGGGGACATCTCGGTCTCACGAGGGGTGACTGTTCCATATAGCATGTATACACAAGCACAAGTTCATTACGGCGGTGATGGTCTCTGTACCGTTATTTTAGTTTAGGTTTAGTTTAGTTTAGTTTGAGTTTATTTAGTTTAGTTATTTTAGTTTATTTAGTTAGTTTAAGTTTAGTTATTTATTTAGTGAAATAGTGTCAGGACCGGGACATAAGTCCCCTCAAAACGGACGGCCTCCCCGAAGCCACAACACCGCAGGAAAGAATAAATGAGACCAAAACTCGCACTAAAAATAATGACGCGCCGTTGATCCTGAAAAAAATCCAGCCTGTTCTCGGGGGAACGCATTGCACGACGTCTTAGGGAGCAAACCAACTCATTTTCATGAAGAACAATTCCACTCATTGATAACGTACTCTCTGCTCAGAAGAAATATTACGACCGTTCCATTCTGCAGCACTTGCCACAGCGTTGAGACGTATTAGTTGCAGTAACATTGGAAAATCAAAGAAGTAGTGGTCGCCGGACAGTCCATCGAGTTCCCATGGACATTTGAAACTGATCAAGTCACCCCGAATTCGCCTCCCAGCTGCCATGGGTGTTAAACACGAGACGCCTTACATCTTTCCTCGTAAGATAAATTATTTTCAGACAGGTGAATCCTTCTAGGTTGCCCCTAACGCTGAACGTTCTGCAATTACCCGCTGTTGTCTTTAGCAAATATGGATTCCAATCCACGCTTGTACAGAATACTCTAGGTGCGGTCTCCCAGTTGCTTAAAACAAGCCTGCAACATATCCTTAATCAAGAGGAAACTGAAGTGACGCGTCTAATCAGCCAAGAATCCACTTACCTCTTGTAGCAGCTTCGGCACACTGCGTGGAAGGCTTCAAAGAAGAATCTAAAAACGAACCCCAAGATCTTTCTGAAATCACCCTCCTGAATTATTTCGCCATCAACTTGAATTAAGCGTTGCGATTGTGAAAAGCAACATACATAACTTTGCCCTTGTCGACATTGAAAAACATTTGCCAGTCGGAAGACCATTTGGAGAATATATCAGATCTCTTTGAACAATTGCAGCATCATCATGCGAACCGACCTCCCGACACAACTTCTTAGTATCGTCTGCGAACGTCTTAACCCTTGAATCAATAGAACCTCCTCAAGATCGTCAAATACGCCAGAAAGAAACAGGAAGCGGTCCAAGAAACCGATCCCTGGGGAACACCACTAGTGACCTTTGTCAAGAGACGACCGCCATTAATGACAACTCGTTGTTCCCTATATGAAGCCACTCCCGAATCCAACTTGAGGCATTTCCCCTCAATACCAGAGCTCTCCAACTTGAGCAAGAGACGCTCATGAGGAACCTTTGTCAAAAGCTTCTGAAAAGTCCAGGAAAATTATATCAACAGGAATTGACGTTGTCAAACAGAACATGTAACATCTTCCATAAATTCCAAAAAGGATTAGTCAAAACACGGAAACGAGTCTTCCTAAACCCATGCTGAGAACCCCAAATCAGACTATGCTCATTGGAATAATCACCATCCATTACCCGAATGATTGATCCATTACCTTGCATACACCACTAGTAAGACTGACTGGCCTGTAATTAGAGACCGATGTACCCTTTCTTGAAATAGGAAAACATTTGGCTCTCCCCAGGATCATCCGGACAATACCTTCTTGTAGAGTCTTATTGAAATATATCTAGTGGAACAGACAACTCGTCGGCAAAGGATTATTAAGAACGGATAACTCGTCAGACCGAGCTTTATATCACTTTTGAAGACTCTGCAGTTTCTCCTTTACTAAACCAGACACCCCACCATATTACCAATACTCTGCGGTGAAACCCCGACACTAGGTCCACCCCCAAAATTATCCAAGTTCTATGAGTAACCGACGAGAAGTAATTATTAAGCAACCTTAGCCATCTCCGGGCTATCGCTGATGTACTCCCGAGTTGGATCTATCAGAAGGCCAATGCTGGTCCTTGACTTTCTGCTTCCCCTCCCCCTCACATAAGAGAAAATCACGAGGATGTCTCCTTGATATTAAGAGGCACTCTGCGCTCTCGAAATCAGTTTAGCACCAGAACCATCTAGCCGGTTGGACAAGCTTTTGCTGAACTTTGAAATGCTCTAGAAAAATTTTTTTCAGACACGGGACCCAGAAGAGCGATAAAGTCGCCATAAGTGGTCCTTACGTTTGATGAGCCATAAAAGACTTTTTCATTTTCATTCAAGAAGGCCTCTTGTTCTTACTGCGAACGTTTCCTCCAGGAAACGTAACCCTTTCATAACCTCGTTCAACCTTTCAATGAAACCATTCCAAGAGTCAAAAGCTTTCGTAACTTTCTAGACAATTTTATGCCAATCTACTTTGCTAGGAAAACCTGGAAATGCCATACACATCGGCTTCGAGAACAGGAACAAGCACTACACTCTGTGGGATATTGAGAACAGAACAAGACCATTGAAAGCTAAAATATCGTGTCACTTGCACCGAGCTTACCCAAGCTCTCTACATTAGCTACAGACTCTCTTGATCACTGCTCAAAACGAAATCCAAAATATTAATGCTTTCTGGTAAGGAAAATGGACATGCTGAGGAAAGGAACCATCCTGCTTGAGATTGAAAAAGCCATCCTGACTGCCTCTAGTACCATCAGACCAAGAAATATCTGGATAATTGAAATCAACCTTAATAATTGTACTCTTCCAGAACGTCGAAAAGCTGTCGGAAAGAAAAGAGTTGTGTGTCTTCAGAGCTATTTGGAGAAACGGTACACAACGCCACCTGAAAAAGAAACTGGTAATACCAATGAGTAGCCGGATTCGTTCGCAAAACCGAGTTGACAAACTTACACCAATATCGGCCTTCTCAAACATTCAAGTCAGACCTCCACAATACAACCAAACACCCACCACCAAATGCAACGGAGATATCTATCCTATCTTGCCTATAAACAACAACACCAGAGGTGAACTTCGGCGGTGACATATCCTGTTCAAACCCGACTCTGTAATACCATGACGCAGGCTTGCGTTTCCGGGACTAAATCTGCACCACTCAATCAAACTGTTCCTGCGACTTTGAACATTAGCACAAAAAGACAGCTGGCTACATATCTATCGCTACTGTTGACCTCGCAGACCTCCCACTGGCAATTGCTACTAGTTAGCAAACCCTCCAGTAGCCTACGGACACCTGACAAACCCTCGCCCCCAAATTTTGTTTAACAACCCCTTCCACACCGAAATTAACCAACTTGCCCTAACAGTGAAGCCCCGGCACCATTAAGGTTAAGAACCATCCTTAGCGAAAGTATCCCTCCTTCCCCAAAACACGAACTCCACAAACTTAAACGCCTCCCCAGCACACCTCTCTAATTTACAAACCACCTATTGAGACCCGCGATCGTCCTACCAGCAACGCGACCGTCAACCTAGGTATAATGCCCAATCGTGACTTTCGACCTAGTGGAACTTCATTCAGCCTGCACATACAGTTTCGCGGATCCGGATCTTAGAATGTCCTGGACCTGGCACCCGGAGATTATTAAGTGTTCCTATCTCGCAACCACCCACCCACTCCTCATCCCCCACGATCCTGTTACCCTCGCAATAATATCCTCCACCCTCGCTCCCGGCAGACAAACAGCGCGTAGCTTCATCTTATACCCGCTACTAAATTCCCTGTCCAACATACCGACAATCGAATCCCCACCTGCAAACACTTTTCCCTGTTACCCTTATCTCCCCCAAAGTCCACACCTTTCCCTTCCATCCACCCGACTGAAACCACCGGCTATGAATGTCGCCCGTCCTCTGTACTCTCCCCCGCCCCCAGATCCATCCAACGACCCCTTCACGGCCTCCTCAACCGACAGCACACTAAAACTATTCCTAGTGTCAAGGCCAGGGATCAACCACTACTCCGTTGTATCGGCAGCAGCACCCCTCCTAACCTTTCCCACTGACACTCACGTGCCCAAGCCTCGCCTCAAGCACGGCTAGTCTATGACACTTCTTACATCTATAAAATACACCCATCCGCCCTCCTAGTGTCCTCAAAGCTCACCCCCGTAAAATCAGCCCGAACTTCATGATTACTCAATCCACATATCACAGCCCTGCACAGGCTAGCAGCCTATACTTCCCTCCCATAACAGCATATAAATAGCAGACCAAAAAGTACAGGAAATTGAAAATAGTAGGGGGCCGGCCTACCAGTGAAAAATATGATGCAAAGAGAAAAAAAGAGAAAGGAAAACACTCACAAACAATAGTTTAACTCAAGTTTTATTCCGACACGGTCGGCACTACAAAATAAAGGAATACAATTAATAGGTCGAAATGAAGAGAAAACTTAAATAGGCCTACACTATAAAACGAAATCAGATAGAAAAAACACCACACTCATACCTAACTAGCAAGCGCACTCAACTCACTGACGGGAAAAAAAATCAATACTGTAGACAAAAGAATGCCAGAGGGTACCGGCCACGGCCCACAGAGCAGAACAAAAGCAAGAGACCAAACTGGACAATAGGCTTACGAAAATACAAACAGCACATCAACACTCCACCACCGCGGACATACACACCAAGGAATTGGCATACGCTTGACAGCTAAGTACACACGAGGTTACGGAAGGCAGAAAAGTAGGCCTTTGCTAGGGAGGGAGAGAAACGAGTGGCCTAGAGCAAAAAATAGCCCCAAAAGAACAACTCACCGCTGGAGAGACCCAAAACAGCTCAAACACAGAAAATACGGACACAGAACCACCACTCACGAGAGCAAATAGGAATAATGACGAAAAATGGAAGAAGCAAAATACTTATGAAAACGGAGAGAATAATTCGACGACGTCTTGACGGTTGGTTTGCCAGTTGCATAATACGGTTGGTATAATCTGCAGTTCTGTTCTGACGAATGCTCTATTTGGACCGCATTTGCTAAGTAAATTACAACGTTGGTGTCGGTCTTTTGTGAGAGCATATTGGTCGATTCCATATGTTTTAATCGAACAGATGGGGTCTGTTTGCTCTCGGTTCTGGAATCGTGTCTGCAGAGACTCAAACAGCTCAAACACGAAAATACGAACACAGAACAAACCACTCACGAGAGCAATAGGACTAATTACGAAAATGTAAGCAAATCTTATGAAAACGGAGAGAATGATTCGACGACGTCTTGACGTTGGTTTTGCCATGAATAATACGTTGGGTATAATCTGTAGTTTCTGCTCTGACGAATGCTCTATTGGGACCATTTCTAAGTAATACAAACGTTGTCGTCCTTTTGTGAGAGCATATTGGTCGATTCCATATGTTTTAATCACAGATGGGGTTCTGTTGCTCTCTTTCTGGAATCGTGTCAGCTTCACCTGGGGCCATAGCAAGACCCTAACTTCACACCATCAGGAAATTTTTCTCCATTTTTGCTTATGGTTGTAGCTGAATTGGTTCGAACAATTTTCCTCATTTATTGCATCAATATGTTCCAGCGCCTTTAATCTAGTTTTTTTTCATGATTTAATGCTGAGCCACTTCTGGTAATTTTTTTAAACCCAGGCTCTGTTTCTTTTACCTTCAGGTTCATTTCTTCGAGCATATTGTGTGAAAACATCATCTCTCTGCTAGCGTTCTGTTAATCGTTCTACAAGCCTTGCGCCCTGTGATTTTTCCCGACTTCTCCTCTTTGTATTGTGACACCTTTCCCACGCATGAGTGTATTGACCCCTCCATGAATTCTTTCCCAGGATTACTTTGAGTGTTTCAGTATAAGTCAATGGGCTTCTTTTATAGATTTCTTTCGAGTGCACTCGCGACTTGGGTTGCAGTTTTGGTCGTTAGTGCTTCTGCTTCTTTGTATCTACTGTTCCGGTCGAACGTTAAAGCATACGATAAAAGGTTTCTTACAATTTTATCATGTGTACAAATAAAAAATCTGCTTGGTGCATATCATTTGGAATTGCATTGGAACTGTTTACACTGTTTGGTCTGGGATTTCTTTTGGCGGTGCTTTTTAATATTTGCCACATTGCCTGCTTTGTTGATAGCCTGCTCCTGGCTGGTTTCTTTGAGACTTTTGTGGCTTCCTTCCGCTAATTTTGTTACTGCAGTTTCACCTTTCCAATAACCCTCTAGAAGAGTAGTATACAGTTTTAATTTTTTCAGTTTTCTTTCATCCATTTTGATAATCTGGTGTTACTTTTTAAGTAATTAACTTGCAATGCCGACAGCACCCATACCAATTTTTAATGACCAATATTCACCTTGCACCTGTTTTTTTATTTTACTTTCATTATTACGGGTGGAATAAAAAAAAATCACTTAGCATCGGTTCACGCCTTCAAATTTTCAGGTGAAGCATACCTTTGACCTGTCTGATTATTATCTTGCATAGCTCGATCGATTTCGAAAAGGTTTGGCTTTGAGTGACCTTCCTTTGCATAGTTTCATTAATTAAATCCAGATGGTTGAGTCTTTTTCTTCGGGTCCATTTTGTTTCTTCCTCTCTGCTGAGTTGTTCTAAAGCTATCGTGCTTTTTCTTTTTTCTTATGCCTCTGCACCATCTTTTAGATTAGAAAATCAGAAATTTGCACCACTAAAAGCTACGGCAATTATAATAATCGCAACACCTACCATCAGAGCTATTGGTGCCATTTTTATTATTCCTTTTTAATATTTAAGTGCTTGGGCTTAGAATTTTGTATCTGGGTAGTATCCCGTGATTCGATTCACCAACCATCCTTGTGTGCTAGTGCACTGCTAACAGTAGCAATCAATTTGAAACCGTCGTTGAAGTCCAGCTTACCAAGATCGGAGGGTTTTAAATTTTAGCATTTTACTCACAAGCATGTTATATACAATACTTTCTACCATACCCCCAACTGCATTGTTCCGTGCTATACGTGTTTACGATATTATCAGTAACTGAGTGAACATTTTTGTTATATTCTTTTTTATATTATTATTCGAAATGAAAAGGGTCGACTGCTTCAGACCTACATTGTGTTTAGGCTCACTTCAGCTTTAATAACTTTGATAATAAATAAACCGGCCCACTACCACGCAAATTCAGTTAACCCTATGTAAGGCACGTAAACAACTTTCGCACATCATCTTAGGGGGAGGAGGATGTTGTGGTTCGTTCATTATTGTTTCCTTTTGTTTTCTATTGGTGCTCTGCAACTCACTCTTTTTTCCTGTAGCAACTCTCGCTGGTGTTTCTTTTTTGTCACCTTAAGTACTTGTTGTTTTACTTGATGGTCCCACTTTGGTTCCCTTGTGGTTCCACTTGTTCACTTGGTTCATTTATATAGTAATCACTATTATTTTTAAATGAAATATGTCTTGCATAAGTCCATAAATAGTCCAGCAGCAAGTGGAGAGCTAAGATTACTCCAATTTATATTCACTCACACAAAAAATGTGATAAAGCATTTGAGACTATTGGATCATTCGCTAATTCTTTAGATTAAGCTTCAACATCATCAACTTCTGCATTAATTCCTTCTCTCATGTTGCATAACCAAGAAAGAGCATTCACAAGAAATGTTTATTGTAGTCGAACCTAATGACTTGATCACCTCATGGCCAAATTTTGCTTCGTATCTATAATATTTTTGAAGTTCTTTCTAATCTTATGTTGTCGAACTTTTTCCAGGAATAATGTTTCTCAAATTTTCAACAACGGAATAACCACCGCACGAATGACAGGTGCTAATGCTGCTTGTCAACACAGGTTTTTGGTCTTCTACATCTTCGTGTATAATTTGTGTGCTACCATCCATGGTTTTATCTAATAAGTGGGGGATATATTTAATAAGATAAAGATTGATAATGCGTCTGTAGTTAATATAATATACTCCTGACTAAAAAGTATGCTCAAGCTGAAATTGGTGGTAAACATAGTACTATTCCCATAACCTTGTAAGTACTTATTACAATACTTGTGATACGTATTACAATAACTTGTGAGTACGCTTATTACATAACTTGTAAGTTCTTAACAATAACTTGTAAGTACTTATTACAATAACTTGTAGTCCTTAAGTTACATACTTGTAAGTACTTATTCAATAACTTGTAAGTACGTATTACATAACTTGTAATACTTATTACAACTAACTGTATTATATTATAACCTGTAACTTCTTAAACAATAACTTGTAATTACTATTACAATAACTTGTGGTACTTATTATTACTGATACTTATTTATATAATGTAAACGTACTTATTATAACTTGTACCTGTCTTAACAACTACAAACCTTGTAACTTGTAGTTGATCTGTTTTAAGTATAAGTTTTGAATTTTTTTTTTGTTGACCTTTAAAAATTTTCCATTTATTTTGCGCCTAGTTTGTTCCTCCGGAAATGACCATCATTTTCTTTCAAGCAATTTTCGGTATGAACCACGATCTTTGCAATAAAATAAACACAACCATTTTGCCTGTTCTCTAAAACTTTCATAACCTATTATATTTTTGGTAAGATAAAATCCAAACAACTTTGATTGGGGGGGCATGTCTACCACCAAACGCTAATTCACTGATCAAGCATTTAGAATCTTTATGTTGTCTATATGACAAATCCTTAGTTACAGAGCACAGTCATCTATGATATATAACGTTCCGTCACCTTTGAAACCGTTCGTTGATATCTCTTTATTATCATGTAATTTGGT
>JAODTK010000061.1:0-16152 GCA_026419785.1 Sclerodactyla briareus | reverse complement strand
ACTGCATCCTAACAGAACCAATGTTAGGCTATTGACGATTCCGACTGACTCAACAATCCCTAACTAAATGACATAATATGGCCCAGATCTAAAATCAGATATAGGCTAGATATGGGCAAGGCCATGTGCTGGCCATCCATCTACAGCATATTGGGTACATTCACATGTGGCCAGATATAACTGATAAAAGTATCAAGTATATCTGGCAACCCATTCATCTGGCCCATATAAAACGTCATTACGGCCCATATCAAGTAATCTTGAAACAAGCAGTTAAAATGATATGGGCCAGATATGGTCCAGATATAAAATTCCGGATATAGCCCAGATAATTAGCAGCATATCTGGCCGATACAGCCATATATGGGTATATTCAGATTTTGGGCAGATAAACTTGATAAAAGTATCAGGTTATATCTGGCAACCCCTTTATTCGGCCCATATAATAAAAATTCATATGGCCCATATCAATTACAAGTAAATCATGAAACAAGCAGGTCAAACTGATATGGTCAAGATATTAAAATCCAGATATAGCCAGATATGGGATATGGCAAGCCATATCTGGGTCATATACAGCCATATATGGGTATTATTCGATTGTGGCAGAAAAAACTTGATAAAAGTATCAAAGTTCATGGCAACCCCTTTATCTGCCCATATACATTACATGAACATTATCGCTAAACAGTCTGAAGTCGTCCTGTTAACTTGTCGAAGATTAGCTTGTTTTCAACCGAAGGCAAGAAAAATTGTCACTGTTTCGATTGTTGTGATATATATAACCTCCTCATAGTCATGTCATATTTTCGATCTGAACTAACACTGTTGGAGTGACCCATATGAACCTTCCTGCCAGCCGTCGACTTATTCCAGGGAATGCATGGTGGCCAGCTCTGCCAACCGGAGGGCGGCCAATCTAGTCCGTGCAGCAATAGATGTTCGAGTCGAGATTCACTGTAATCCGAAAGAAGGATTCGAATGGAAGATGAACGGAATCCCTTCCGATTGGGATTACAGCGCATCCGACAAGCCGTTTGACTTCCTTCATCGCATTTCAACGTGCATCGTCGTGTTTAATGGCCAAATTAAAAGAGTCCGCAAGTCCGCAAATTTGGTTAAGATTCCATCGAGACCAGGGTGTGGCGAAAAGACGGTGGGGGGTTGGGGGTGGGTGTGGGGGGGTGAATCCCCTGTGAAATGAAAAATCAAAAGTCGGTCTTCTGCGGCGACAAAAAGTCGGGTCTTCCGCTGAGTTAGGTGAAAACTAATGATTATAGCCATGCATGACCTAGAGTTATGTTCAACTAAGAGGTGCTCTGCCTGATGATGACTGTACCAATAACTCGGCATCGAGTGAGAGAAGTTCTTCTAAGCTAAACTAGTGAAGACGTTCTTACGTTCTGTCATGGGCCAAGGACCGACTACGGACCTTTGACCCTGGCTTGTGAGCGGGATCTCAAGATGGCATTGACTTGGATGCACTTGTTGATAGGTGGGCAGAATTGCCTACGTTTGGTCGCCTTATCAGTGTTTGATCGGGGGTCACGATAGGAGGTCGGCGACGGTAAATAGGCAGCTTTTTCCCACATTATGTAAGTGGATATATATATATAAGTGCATTGGGTTTGTGTTTCCCTAATTTTCATGTCCAACTTGAACGTTTAATCGTTGGATAGTCAAAAAATCTAAATTGTGTGTATGTTGCGATGTGCATGCATTCTGGAATTCTGGTAGTAAAGACAAGAGAATTAAAAAAAAAGAAACTCGTTTCCACATCAATGAATCATAATTACGATAATATCGTACCCACCGGTAATTCTACATTCGGAAAATCGACGTACCAATACAGGGGTGGCGCCAGCGGCGCATGCCCCCCCACCAGCCAAAAGGGAGAAACGTCGGGGGAGAAAAGTACGAAAAATAGGTGCGTTGCGCAGTCCGAGGATGAAGGAAAGTGATTTAACAATGATAGACATGTGTGCACAAGTTCCAGCCCCTCGACAATTATTACAATCGGATCAGCTCTGGGCTATGCAAGATCATGATGTGAATGTTAATTCTCCTCAGTATTCAATGTACCAGTCATCATTATGTGAAGTTAGGATTCAAGCACTTTGAAAAAATCACGTGTCATAACCAGTGTTTGTAGTCGGCCGCTGCATCAGAGGGCAAGGCCGAGGCCGAGGCCGCACCCTCGAGGCGAGGCCGGAGGACGAGGCCGAGGCCGAGTCCGCACCTCGAGGCCGGAGGCCGACGGGCACAGCTTCCGAGCCGAGGCCGGGGCCAAATGATATAACAGCATAACATTTCCCCGTTTAAAATAACATAAATAATTTGTTGGTCTCCCCCATGGCTACTTACAGGCTAGTCATTATGTATTAATATATGGAGACCAAGGAGGTTTGAATTCCCGAAAACTGAGGATGAACAAGCACAAGGAATTGCAAAAAGAATGTATTCATGAAAGTCGGTACTCAGATGAAAAAAAATGAATGCAGTGTTGGAAAATGTTAATGCTTATGAGATTTGAAGGTTATACTATACCACACATAAATTACACTCTGCAATATGACTCTTCATAAGGCACAGGCAGACAGGAACTAGCCTTGATGCTAAGGACACTGCACTGCGTTTTGAACACATCAAGTATCCCAGCACCTGTGGAGAAAGCTTGGCCCGGTGTGGGTGTAGAATTATGCCCCCCCCACCCCCCCCTCCGCCTCAGGGGAAACACTCTTGTCCACTGGCGCACTACTAGCTAGGACAGATAGCACATTCCTAGCCAGGGCAAACAGAGCAGAGTACTTGATCTAGTGGCACCATCTGGCTTCCAAAAGGATGTGGAGTTTAATCAGCAGATGACCTACCACCATTTATGTGTTACGACACATAATTTGTTTTAATCTATAAAAAGACATTTTAAAATCCATCTGGTAGGCAATACATTATCAATATCCGATCCAAAACATACGGTGATTCAAACTAACGAGGAAAAACCAACCAGAGAGCCAGAGGCTTAGTGGAAGATTCTGACTGCCTTGACTTGTGTTGACCTCAGATGACCTTTGGCTGTACCGAAAACAATAGGGATCATGTGTCATGTATGGGAAACCCACATGCAAAGTATGAGCTTGATCTACCAGGTGGGGTCGAGTGCGCGGTAACAATCCAGGCGTCACACACCACACACACACAAGCACACGCACACACCGACACACGCACACAAACAACCAACACAAACACACCACACCACCACACTGTCTGACTGCATATATTCCCTGACTAACGTCAATTATAAATAGACATACCAGACGGGTAAACCACCAGCGTAATATATATCACCAAAAAATTTGGCAAATTCAGTGGGCCGGGGAGGAGACAATTTTGTCCGATCTCAGCGAGAACGACTGTGAGATTGTGGTGGTCCTAGGTCCAATGAGGCTAACACGAAAGTTAGTCTCAAAACGAGTCGCCTTTGTTCCAAAAACACGCAATCAGCGTTTAAAAAAGTTATGTCAAAACATCCAGATGCCCGCCTCGTGGGTGTGGGGGCGACGTCCCACTTTTGAACCATACGAGATTTTTATTCGATAAACTTGTGTGCAAATTTTCAAGTCAACCCGGACAAAGCGTTGGAGAGAGTATCGCCGAATATATGAAAATTTTTCCGTCGGCGGCGGCGGCATCGCTGGCGAAGACAGGAACCATATATCCCCATCCATCATGTGGGATATAATACAGGAATCAAAAATATTTGGTGTGATTTGTTAATGTACAGACTACGTGACAGTTAGGCTAATTTGACAGATAATCTAAATGTGTTTAGATAATCTTTCAAATACAAAATTGCAAATCAAGCAATTGCAGACGTAGTAACTTTAGGGCCTAGGACGTGCCAAAGTACCCCCAAAAAATATAATGTACATTGAATATAAAATTAAATTCATGATATGACAGCACAGACCAAATTATTCGTAGTTTAATGGCCATTTCAGGCTCCTTATGCACGTTTCAGGCTAATGGAGACGGAATTGCACCTGTAAACTCCTATACGACAAAGGGCGATCAGTGAGTGAGTGTTCACACGTGATCGCGCCAGTGGAGGATTCGCTGCTGTGTACACAAAGCTTACATATGCGTATGTGGGCACTTGCAGTGCAAGGCATTCAATACTGTAGATGTCTATGGCCAGCGAGGTCGCTAGGCAGCCGGCAACTGTAGCACTGCCTGGGGAATTGCACGATGGCCGAACGCAGCGCCAGTACATTTATCGGCAGGCTTTGGGGCGATACCAGAGTATGCTTACGTTAGTTCAAGTTTCGCGAAATTCAAAGAAATCCAGAAGTATCATTTGTTTTTTTCTTCTTTATGGACTTTTGTGAATTTTCATTGGTTTTCATTTTAGTTAGCAAAAAATATTGTCCGCCTCCTCGACCCAGGCCTCGGCCCAAAATCCGAGGGCGGAAGATCCGAGGCCGAGGCGGCCCTCTAGGACTGCCAACATGGTTTCATTAAATCATATCCAACGTACAGCCAATCTAGTAATCTTATAGGAAACCAAATATGAAGTGCAAGGTTATTCATGTCGCTAGGTTACAGACCGTTTGACACACATTATTTAACACAAAGTCAGTTGTAGTCGGAAAAAATATGTTGGCAGAAAAATGAATATTTTTAAAGGTAATTCATGCTAGAATCGTACTAGGAGAGCACCATTTTGCGTCTGAGGGGTTTCAGGTTTGCACAGTTCCCAGAGAGGAGGGGGGCACCCCCCCCCCCAGATCAGTCTGCACAAGCTACACTTAAACGAAAACGATTGGGCAACCCAGTGGGGACCCAGAGCACCCTTCACGACTGCATTGGCGCCGCCTGTGGTAGGGCCTACAATACCGATAACAAGAATCGGTCTCACGAAAATCTGTCAGTTTCAAAATGATCACCCCCCCCCATCCTGGAATTGTATGTATATACGCCCTGACCGGACCTTACACAAGCGAAAGGATTACGTGCAACACCAGGCAACTCACTTAATCAGTGGCTCCAATAAACAAACACTGTAGAGGTAGTCCGTCTAGGCCGCACAGCCGGAACTCTGTCACGGACAGGTTGTAGCTTCAGACGACTCAGACACAAAGAAACATGTAAGGTAATCCTGCCGTGGTCTCCACATTTAAAACTGCAGGAGTACCGCAGCGTACACGCCCCACTGCCATGTGAAGTTAACCGAGCCACAAACACTAGCACTGCGAACGTACGTTATACAGAACTGCTTTTGCAGGTGCATGCAGCGAACGATGCTGCCTCATCGAACTCTTCTCAGAACTTGAGGGGGGGCCCCGGGGCCAACGGTCAACTGCTCATCACGTAACATAAGCGCCGGAGTGGAATGGCGAGGTAGAATTCAGAGGGGTGCTGGTTGTCTTGTTACTGGTTCCCAATAATATAAGAGGCGTGTAACTTAAGGAATTAAAACTGCAATGGGAGACTTTCACAGGTGAATAAACAGTCGAGACTATGAACTTGGGTAAAGAAGGCACGAGGCAGCCGATCGTTATTAAGTAAATCAGAGCGAGACTGTTATTGAACCAGTAAAAGTCGCTGCTGTGTATTCCTATTCTAAACACCCACAAACCAGGAATTACCGACGATCTAGAGATATTAATATCTCTAGATCTATATTTTGTATCTCTAAACAGTAATAAGCAGCTAGAGTAAATATTGCGTTAGTTCGATCTGAGTGAATTGCATGCGCACCATTACAAAAAAAGATTGGCAGGCCTGCTGTGCGTGGATGGCTTGCACGGAAGACGCAATACAAACCACGAGTGCCGAACTGGAGGGTTCTGCGCGTCTGAACATGACTTCACGAATGCAACGAGAGACGATCGTTTCGCCTCCCCGTTTGTTATTCCGCAGTGCGCCCTTTGAGCGCGGTATACTGGAACAGGATCTGCGCGTGGAAACAGAACTCCCAAAGGTTCAGCAACCTCACATTTGCGTTTGAAAGTACTGCGGTTACTTATGACCCAGCAAATCGAGCAAGTATTCGATTGTTGTGTACTCTGACCAGCTGCGTGGTATTCAAAATGACTGCAACTTGAACAAAGGCTAATATAGGATACTGACTGTTTTTGCAGAATAAAAAGAATACAGGACAGTCGCGTGACTGGGGTTAGCCAATCAGCATGTAGTAATCCGTAAAAACACGGAGTAGGAGTGTAGAATGGTGTATAACACAAACGACCGCCTTCAAGAGGGGCTCAGCTCATCTTACACAATACATCAGACCACAACATTGCAGTAAACGGTTTGAACTAATGATAAATCCTAATTATTTAAAAGATACGTGGCGTCGAACGTTCGGCATCTACTAAACCCAAACTTTCAGTAAGGCAGATGTCATCACCTAGAGGCCGGCCTCTAGGAGAAAGGGGGGGGGGGTCCGACGTCAACTGATGCCAAAAGGACCACTCCCGGCCGGAGTGGATCCTTCATAACCTCCCTGTATCTTGAGCATAGCCATAGGTAGGCTACTAATACGCCCATTTACGGTTACGTGGAGGAGGACATACTTTTGTGTCAAAGGTCATAACATCCGATCGACGTTGTAGAAACAATGTTTGCCAAAACAATTCTTCGGAACTCCCTGACGAAAACTAGTTTTCGAAGGGTGTATGACCTGCTGAAATGCGGGCGAAGAGAAGAATCGCGTTTATACCACGAGCTGTTCAGTGGGGAGCATGCGCACTCAGCATCTCAAACCGAGAATAAAGTTATAGCTGCTATAATAAAAAAACCTAAGACGGACCCACATCGGTAGTATAGTAACATTCTACTTGTTTGTTTTTAGCATTCAATTCAATTAAAATTGTATGTTTGGTAGTTATAAATTGCGAACAAGTTTAAATAGGATGATAAACAGAATTCCGATGAGCGGAATGGAAGAGAATGGGATTAGGAGCAGAGATCTAAATTATACTATAGAGTATTCATGACAAAATAATGGAAAATCCACAGCAAAAGTTTAGAGCATAAGAAAATAAGAAAGTTCAATCCTGAATCTCGGAGTTATGGCAGCATTCTCAATTGTAGTTTGTTTTTCTGCACAAAGATTTCAAAGCCACAATGCAGTGGGTGTCCTTCAATTCTCTGGGTGTTATTCGAAACCCTTTAAAGTCCTTCTTCCTACAGTCATAGCAGCCATGTTAAATTGGGTTATGGTCTAGGGACGGACATATTTCAAACAGTATCTCAGAGACCTTTTCTCTCTCCTTTCAATTGGAGGATTTAGTACTTATACCAGACCGGTAAGCATTATATGACATTTGGCACGATTGAAGTCTCCAGGACCACCTTTTCCTTACTGTGACAGGGAAATAGTGAGGGGACAAGATGCATGTGTAGTGGGTGTGGTGACAAGGTTCTTTATCTCGGATGATACTTTGAAAGATGATTGGAGAATGTCAGCTCGTTTGTCAATACAAACTCGTAGATTACATAGTGGTAGAGGTAGTTTCACTGATGCATTATGGATAATTGGCTTTTATTCTCCTTCTCAAATATCGCCCATGCTCAACATTGATATCCTCACAAACTATTCGCATGGCACTTCTCCGTGTTGAGAAACAGTTTTTTCGGGTCATTCCTACAACACCGAGTGATGAAACCCTGTTACTCCATGCCATTCGTGGGGGGAGCCTTGTGGATATACACTCTGGAAAAACTTCCCTGTACTGTCAAGGGACCAGGGATCGAATCAATGGGCACCTACCAGAGAACTGTCAAATTCCTTACGAGGTTCTGTTCTTACAGATTTTGAGCAGAAAATGATTCGTTCTGATTAGTAATAAGTTTGAACCAGTTTTCTGTGATGCCCATTTGCTTCGATCTCCGGTAAGTTACTATGGTGTGCTCAGCCGTAAGCAGGATCAGCAGTATCCTCATGCATATTTATTACTGGCAATTGGAGTTGGAGCGAATGCAATCTGTAGCAACAGTGATCAAATGGCATGAATGGGCTGATAGAGCTAGGGCCCTCTTGTGGAACTCCTACCCTGATTTCAGAGGTTGGTGCATAGCCCTGTGTCGAGCTTGAAGGACAGTCCAGCCAAAAGCATTTAAATGTCATATGATTGTGCATTGAAGTTATGCCAATCAAACTTTGTTTTTTCATGTTCTAAGCATGTTCGGTTTAAAGTTTACTAATTTTAAAGCATTAATAAATAATTCACTGTAATTGGCAATTTTGCAACTTGACATTTGATGACGTGATATCTACCAATTTTAGAGAAATGTTAATCAAATTTCTTTTCCCTTAATAAGTGTTAGAAAAGACATCACAAAAAGATGCCAGTTTGCAAAATCAGCAAATTGTATGAAAATTGAGGGAGCCATATCTTCCCAACCGAACATCTATGACACAAACTAGAGAACAAGTGATTTTGATATGATTTTTTTCATTCTCTTTAACATTATACACCAAGAAGAGTATCAATTTGGCTGGAATTTCCCTTTAATTGCCTAGACCAGTAGACCATCCCTGCATGTCATCTCTGAGCCAATGAATAAGCCATGGCTCATCGAGAAAATTACACAGGTCATCGAGAGTCGATTGGGCAGTGTCGTGTTGAATGCAAGTCGAGAATCAGGCTCAGATATTGTTGCCTGATCACAGTTCAGCCCAGATACTATGCCATGACAAAGATGGCTGAAGATTGCAACCAATGCATGAGATACCCTTTCTGTACGCCTGACGACACAGACACTGTGGGATGGCTGATTGGAGATTAGCTTATACATCACAAGGTTGCAAATGCGGGATAAGACAGGTGGCTCCCACGATATCGGATTCAGGCGAGTACAAGCATGAAAAATTTCCTAAATCATCTGGCAATGGTTTGCAAGGCTAGAGACAACGGCTAAAAAAAAATCTATCATATGGAATGAGCACTGAGCGGTCATAATTAAACAGTGTATTGATCCGTATCTTCTCGGCAAATTGATTCTATGTGATACCTTTCCTATGAAGTTAATTTAATAATCCTTTAGCGAGATAGTCAAGGCCCTCCTCACATAATTATACAGTTTAATCCTTCTGAAATTCCATAAAAAAACCCATTCATACCGCACACCACGTCCGAATCAAAGAATCCTAGCCTAAGGACTACCGATTCATAGGGGCACACCAGTAACGACTGTGAATACTGATCATGCAGCACACGTGTTAGACCACACATCACTAACTTCTGTTGTGGAGTCAACATACCAAAAAAAAAAAAAAAAAAAATACTCTGTGGGAGAATGTTCATCAGACAAACAAAGATAAATGTTAAGCTAGGAACTCTCGTCAGTTTATTCATTATGGTCCATGAAAATCGATGATAAGGACAGTAGCTGGATACCCACAATCAGTACCAAATGTTTGTAGTGTGATCAGTATAGAGGTTACTGTCTTGTGATATAAGAAGGTATTTTCGAGTCATTACTCATCTGCAGAACTGCTAGTTAGGGTCAAACACTGTGTTAGGGAATCATTATGAACATGAGATGTCAGTAATAGAGCTACGCCCAGGTACTGGACTAGCCCTGCGAAGAAGATATGGAGAAGCCGTTCCTAAATAGAGGGGGGCTACGCTCTTTAGTATATCTACCACGGTCGAATTCACAAACATATCGTCGCGTGCGGACTCCCATTTGAACAACCCAAAAATTGGTGATTTTGCTAATTCCGAGCCGGTGAAGTAGAGGTCAGTCATCATCAGTAGCACGCGGGCGTTGATATGGATGGAGCAACCCTGAAGAGATTCCTCGGGAAAATAGCCCCATATTAGGTCATGAATATTTACAGAAGATTTCCAATAACCTCTTACAAACCAGGGCGGGATTTACCTCTGTGGGGCCCTGGGCACAGGCTCATGTGGGGCCCCTCCGAGTGTAGTCTATGAAAAAGTCCAAAGGACTAACAACGGTTGTCCAACCCCCCCCCCCGGCCCCATCAAGGTCTTTTGCCCGCTCCCCCTTCCGCAGACATACATGGGCACTAGCAATATACAGAATATATTGGATGAGAGCAGCGAGATCATTAGGCAACTTAGAGATAACAAAGGTTGGGGCGGTCTCCCCCGCCCGACCCAATACTTTACCCCCACCCACCCACTCCGACCATGTAGGCTACTCCTAGCCAAAAAAAAAAATTGTATTTCCTTTCATTGTACTTCCTTGTATTCCTAGCCTTCCATCGGTCTAAGAATTTGGCGGAAATTCTTAACATACTTCTTAAAATACGATTATGGAATTTTGGGGGGCCCCCCTTTTTGTGGGGGCCCCTGGACACGTGCCCGTCGGCCCCTGACGTAAAATCCGGCACTGCTTACAACACCGAAAATGCGAATTTATCGAAGAATGATGCATGTGAAGCCTAACATGACCGCAGCCACTGTTTCGGCTATGCCAGGCGTATGAGGTGGTTTGGTATCGCGCAGACGTTCAGAAAAATATGAATCCTTTCAAATGGGCGTAAAGAAATATCCATCTAACGTTATACAAACTTTGTTGGAGGTTGTCTAAACAATTCCACTCAGGGACGATTAGAGAATTCCAGCAACCATGGCCGTTTCCGCCAATTTAGTGAAAACGAGAATGTCCGTTGCGCAATCAAAGTTGACCTCGCACCGCCCACTAGTAGGCCCTACCGCCCATGATACAGCTCGACAGCGAGCAGAACGAAGTCGCACAGGCGTTTGTTTAGGGCAAATCACCTATGTGTTAAAGGGCACGATCCTGCCACATATTAGTGAATGAGTGATAAGAGGTGAACAAAGTCAAACGCCTGTTTAAACAGGAAGGTTTGACGGGTTGTTAGTCCCAGATAACTTTCGAATTAGGGAAATGCCCGTACATTTGGCATGACAGCCTTTTTCGTCAGTTTAGGCAGGAAGTATTCGCACAAAGGCGATATCTCCCACAGCGATTTCTCTACAGCTTCTATGTGCAGCCCATTATGTAACTTGCTAGGGGAACTGTCCAACAGTCTCATACAAAAGATGAAAAATTACTTAAAGAACCTATAACGAACCACTGCATCTGATTTACTTTTCTGTGAATAGGTCATCATGGCTTTTATAGTTAACATCAACCGGAACGTGAATTAATAATTTTTTTTTTTTTTTTTTTTTTTTTTTTTTTTAGGTGCAGTATTACTGGTAGAGTACATGCTCTTAACAGTTTAGATGGGTTGACGAGCTCTTCTTCACGACGGCCTACCTGTAAGCAAATGGCGTGTAATGAGGACAGATTTCGGGAAATTAAAGTTACGAGAAACCTTCATTCAGTGGATATTGGCTCCCGGAGTCCACGAATAGCGTTAAAGCAAACAGTAAATCTATTGTCAGGTAGGTGAAGATTAGCTAATTCCCCCCCCCTAAAAAAAAGTGTGGATTGCGCCAGTTTTATATAGATATGGACTCTGGCTTATAGGTTATAAGTTAAGTTCTTTGGATATTAAGCCGTGACAGCTCTGCAAGTGTGGAATATCAAGATGTGTTCAACCTTCATAAAAGAACATCATGGTCTTTGTGCATCAACTAATAGAAACTAAAAAATGATGGGGTGAAAGCAAACCCAATATGATTCTGGTAATGCTTATATGAGGAAAGCTACATACACGTCACACTTGTTGGGACTAGCATATGAACTTTTCTTCGGATGAAACATTATGATAATTTTTTTTTGCCTCCAAGTTTTAGTTTTAATTTCTGGCTTGCCAACACAATACTATGACTATCCCTGTATGTGGATGAAACTCTAATTGACCAATGCTCCCATGTTTTGTGTCAGGTCAAAAGTCACCTTGAAAGCTTAGACAGTCAAAGATCATAGGTTGTTCAGTTTTTCTAGTTGACTATTGTGATGAGCCACGAAGCGCCGGTCTATGCTGCTTCTCTTTCACTATGGGTAATAGTAGGTTACCACAAGTATAGGCAACGAGCAGCCAGCACAGCTATGTTTATTATTTTATTATTGTCGGTAGGAGGTCCTCCGTTAGATATTCCTTCCTACGTACCCCAATTCTCGAAAGTGAACCTGGAAACCTTTAATCTTACATTCTCCATGAGGAATTTCGGTGAACATTACGAACGAAGGTATATACTTTTGGCAGGAGCGGGTCGTTTTCTGTGCATACTTATTTTGCGCACTGACGAATGAGTAGATTGTTACTCTGACAGGATTGGTCTGTCGTCTGTCTAGTTACACGTACCCATTATCAATGCAAACAAGGGATTGAAGGTTCGGTAAGTGAAAGGTAGGTTGCTTTGATCAGCAGTCTTGGTGTAGCCCTATAATATGGAACTAGCATTGCTAACAACAACACAGAGGATGCGAGCCCGCGACAGCCGTTAAACTAAGCCAAACCCACCTATACTTGAACGACTCGAACTGCTCAGAATACTGTATGGCTATTCCGTTCGCGGGACTCGATGAAATTAGACCAATGCTTTCACACTAGTCTGTCACACAGTATACGACTCGAACCAATGTATTGCTATCACTACGTTATAAAGGTACAGTCAATATAATTGATGACACAGGCCTACACCATGAAGCACACAGCGTTGGTGTCCGTGAGTAGAGCGTGAATACAGCCCGGAAATGGGCCAGTAGTTGGGAGTGTGATTATTCGAAAAACAATAGAGAAAATGTGTTTGTTTTGTTATGGGCTTGTCAGTGTGACATGTTCGGAGGGACATTGTCTGTCACATAGAATTATTTTCTATTCTGGTAACCAGCATCTGTCAACGAATGTAGGTGCCCTGGGAGGTTCCTTGCCTGCTTCAGTATGATATATTGTGTTGAATGGCATCAGCGCCTGGCAGCAATGATGACGTTTTTTCTGACCCTACCTCTAACGGTCTAGTGTTGGTAATGGTTCAATGTATGAAACAATCTAACAAACGATTGGATATACATTTGAGGGCCATAATGCCAGGTGTACATAATAGTATGGGTATTTATTTTGTGTCCATCAGATGAAATGCCTTATTCGGGGTTGGGGGACAGGCCCCCCCCCCAAAAGGCTGGAATTTTTGACGATTTCTGTCGTGCGTGACTTAGGACAACCCAATGAATTCTCGTGATGTCGGGTCACGGTGAAATGAGCTATGTTATTGTCATATGAAAAAAAAATATGAAAAAAAAATATGCACGTGGAGTGATTGCAAGAGGAGTTACATCGGTCAATGTCAACCGATATCACTAAAGGCGGAGAATGGTATTACAGTGATCTTTGCAAGCAACTGGTGGCTGCAAATGCAGTTGTGATAGACGAGGTTTTGATCTTCACCCCATGGTCCGCTGAATGCAAGTGGATATGAATGCATAGGTTTCTGGAGTTAGATTCGGGCGAACATTTCTCGTTCGTCGGTCGGCTGTGAGCAGTCATGACAGGAGAGTTAATGCTGTCTTTCGGTTCGGACGTAGATGGCGGACCGGGATAAGGTTGTGAATAGTTACACCCCTGTTTCGATATCATATGAGCACCAGTTGATGGGGACGGCGAGTATAGGGACGGTGCTCATCACGATTAATATTTTTTTGTTTGTTTTTTTTGTTTTTTTTTTTTTTTTTTTTGTTTTTTTTTTTTTTTTTTTTTTTTTTTTTTTTTTTTTTTTTTTTTTTTTTTTTTTTTTTTGTTTTTTTTTTTTTTTTTTTTTTTTTTTTTTTTTTTTTTTTTTTTTTTTTTTTTTTTTTTTTTTTTTTTTTTTTTTTTTTTTTTTTTTCTTTTTTTTTTTTTTTTTTTTTTTTTTTTTTTTTTTTTTTGTTTTTTTTTTTTTTTTTTTTTTTTTTTTTTTTTTTTTTCGGCCAGGGCTCTTGATGAGCCTTACCTGGATTTCCTGAAAACCCCTAAAATTCATATCAAAATCGAGGGATACAGTTGGGAATCTGGTATACTTCGCCCTCTCACCAAAATTGCTTCACGAATTCCGGTTGTATGTATAATAAAAGGATAGTGAAGATGACAAGAGGTCTATTTAAGCTGTTCTTACCTGTAGTGATAGTATCCCTGTAGTTGGAACTATTCCATGTAGTTGATAGTATTCCCTGCAGTTGTATGATGCCCATGTAGTTGATAGTATTCTCTGTAGTTGATACTATTCCCTGTAGTGATAGTATTTCGTAGGTGATTTTTTACTATCCCTGTAGTGATAGTATCCTGTAGTGATCTAGTCCCGTAGTGATAGTATTACCTTGTAGTGATACTATTCCCTGTAGTGATAATATTCCCTGTAGGTTGATACCTCCTGTAGTTGATAATTCTGTAGTGTAGGATTCCCTGAGTTGTATAGGCTGATATTCGGTGGTTGTTCGGCGGCTGTCCGACAAAGCGGGAAAAAAATATGGACACCAACTTTCAGCCAGGGCAAAGTTAGGGTTCATCTTATTACACCGTGTAATTACCTTCTTTATTCTCTCCAGCGATCTACAGAAACAGTTTCTTGTTGTGCACTTCTCGGTGTACAGCCGTGTACACGAGTATGGAGCTCCAGTATAAAGTTTGGATGTGGAATGAAATACTTAGAAATGAATCAGCCCGCAATTTAGGATTTCGTACTTGACGGATTGATGTGAGTAAACAAATACAAAAAAATTTCATCGAATACCGAATGTTAGAATAGGCATTTTAAGGAAGCTGTACTACCAAAGAGTGCCAAAAGAAGGATAAGACAAAACTGATTTCCTTTCTGCTCGTCTGATAGATGACTAGACCACAATAGACTCCGCCAAAATGGTGGCGCCAACTTCTGTAAATGCCATTCAATGCAGATTGGTTTTTTAGAGAGGCCTCCATGATAGTCACCGGCATGTCTTGTAGTCACACGTATAATTGGTGTAGAACTAACAGCTGATGAGTTAGGTACACGTGTGTGGACGACTATAGGATATCATCTGTCCATGCGTTGTCATTGCGACAGGGGGGTGCTTCTTTCTGCAATAGGGGACAGAATTTAGTAGGGGTTTTCTTTTGCCAGTCACAGTCCTAATTACGTTGATCGGAGGAAGAGGGAAGAGGTTTTTTTTTTTTAAAAAAGTGAAAACAAAAAAAAAATACCCATAATAAATACCCATGTTTAACTCCCCGCGATGCCAAAAAGCGACGACAGGGTCAATGGTTTTTTTTTTTGTTTTTGGTGTTTTTTACCATCATTGCCGGCAAAAGGACCCTACCTATACGAGGCCGGCAAGGGGTGCGCACTGGATATATCCACGAATTGCAGCGCGAAACCTTCACCAGTACACGGAACAAGGCGATGCCGCTTTTTGCGGTATTAATGTGGAAGGAGGGGGTACTTACACGCGACGGCAACTAATTCACAGATTGCATACCCCATTTTGCCCGTTCCTATCCCTCATGATGAGCGCCCAGCTGAATGAGCCGACATGTGCCATTTTAACAGTCTTTGTATGGACCCACCGGATTCGAACCCCGGCCATACGGGTGGAAAGCGGACGCTCTACCAACGTGCTAACCACTCGGTTACTCAAGCAGTGTCAAGTGTGAAGAGGAATAGGCGTCGTGACATGCATGGCGAACCACATATGGAAAGGTTTCTTCGAAATGAACATAAAAAGGGTACGGAATCCGCATGGGAGCCGTCGAGTAAAATTGGGGTAGTGTAATGGTATAAATAACCCGCAACAAGCGTTGTGGTTTCACTAGCATTACCTACCTGTATACCCATCTATAAACCCTTCCCATCCAAACGAGACTGTGGACAGTGATTGAAAGAAAAAACCATTAACATAATAAGCTGCCACGACCTCAAATCACTTCAGCCTGGAGGTTCTTTATGGGGGCGGAGAATGAGTGGTTATCAGAGACGTTTGCAAGCGAACAACCGAATTGAAAACCCACAAGCACCTGACGTTTTCTCCATATAGGTGGCTGTATTGTTGTTTGCGATGGCCTAGGTTAGGTCTCCTCCACTTCGTGGTTACGCCCTTAAGCCGGGACTCTTATATGAGGTTACTGGGGTTTTAGTACGGGATATCGCAATGAGTCTAATCGGTCAGCCTGAGGACCCAGTCACGCTGGACATTAATCTTCCGCTCCCCAAGCTCCCGAGTCAAGGACCGCGGAGACGGGGGGGGGGG
>JAODTK010000060.1:0-16190 GCA_026419785.1 Sclerodactyla briareus | reverse complement strand
TCAACGTTGCTATGGCACCATCAACAGTAATATATAGGTGAAATGGTCAACTGACTACATATCTCATCTGCCGCTTCGGGACCGATGAGATACTTATATCATTACACATTTCTCAAGTCACACAATCTGACGAACATAGTCCCATACCTGATACAAAGGCAACCAAGTATAAATTTTTGAAACACAGCATGACTATTTACACTATCAAATGTGTTATTTATGCTGCCGCATTGCAGATTAACGTTGTCACGTGATGTGTTAAGTCGTCACAACATACCTTTTCGATCACCACACGTTGAATCACTTATCATCACATTGTCCCTTAGCATATTACCAAAACGAATATTATAAGGACCGCCAAATAGTGTCCTTTAATCACCGCATGTTATTGTGTTTCATCACAATTTACCATCCCATGTTAATGATGGATGGTTAACAGTTGCCACAATATGTCTTATGATTACCACGCTTCTTTATTACATCTCTCGCCAAAAACAAACCAACGCAATATTAGGTTGTCACGATGTATCTTTCAATTGTTGCAGCTTGTTTGGTTATCATCATTTGCTGATTGCATATTGTCCGAACAATTATTTGGTCCTCACACATTGTCTTCTAATCGCGACAGGTTTACTTTGTTCATCATCGAGTTACACTCACACGTTACCAAAGCATGGTTATTGTTGTTCACGTGTTTTCTTTCAATTCACCATGGGTTTTAGTATGTCGTTACCACTATTCCTGTGACGTTAAACAATCAATTTCTATATTGGTATGCAGCAGCACGATGCTCCTTAGGGCATTTTTAGTTAGCACCACAAAAACACGAAGAATCTCAGTCACGAAGGGCCACTGTACGTTGCCAAACAATGAATTACCAATCACCCCCCACCCGCGCGTGTTTTGTTACTCAATCGACACGGAAGTTTGTTTGTGTACCGAGCGCGGGGGACACATTAAGTTGTGGGTTTATCACCAATGTTAAGGATTTGTCCAACCGACCCCAGCCGTGTGTTTTATGTTACCAACGCTGTTTCCGTTTTTTTGGCGTTCCATAGTGCATTGCCCTATACTGTGTCACAGTTCTCCACGTTCTTCAATTCTCTTAGCTCAGTGACACTCATACCCTAGCTGTATAGTGACAGTACTACCATGATGGGGATCAAGACAATAAAGTCGTCTTTGTGCACAGCCTCAGGCATAAAAGCACATGCCATTGTTCATATAACAAGTAGCCTACTGCATGATTGAGCCTGTTGGCCTCATGCCATGTCTGCCCAAACGGGTACATATTAGTGTGCTCTGCAATCTGGAGTTTTTGTTCCTGAACATAATAAGTTTCCATTTTCATTTCTTTTCATTTAGTCAATAGTTTCATCATCAATCGCACTACGTATGTGAATTGTCGGTACGAAATGATGAACTACAAAAAGCAACTACAGTTATGTATGTGTACACATGCGATTAGAAAGTAACTAAAAAGCCAAGGAGGCTTAACGAAATACCGTAAAAGTAACTCCCGCCCGATTTACATTCCTGGACATGAGCCAATGCAAGCCAGGTTTTGACTAGACTTTCACATACAGTATGTTAATAAGCAAGAATCAGAAGTCACAGTTGGATGCATTTCACCGTTTGATACCCTGTGAAGAACCTGGAAAGATGTGGGAAAAAATTGCGTTGATTAGTTGAAAAGTTGCGTTCAATACAGTGATCTAACGTGTTCAAAGTGTTCAACTTTGACAAAATATATGGACAAAAAGGATCTAAAGATAATATAACACACGGTACACTTCTTTTTCCCAAGTTGCAGGTATTGGCATTAAACTGTTAAAGCTTTCAATTATACGAATAAAACTGTGAGACATGAACGTACAATTTTTCATTTTTGTGATATTTGGTGGCGCCAACATTGACTCACTTCATGAGACGGATGAATTTAATCCGGTGGGAAATCGCGGGACATACCGCCCAGTGGAAATATTCTGGCCAACCACTAGGAAGTTGCCTGCACCTGATCGGGTTTGGAACTAACATAGTTTTCATCCATCCGAATGATTAAGCCGCTTCAATGAATATCCCACAGCTGTCCTTCAACATAATGACATTTTCTTATGTCATTGTTTAATCTTATAGCTGGCTAACTTTGCCATGTTCACCTACTGCTCAAACTCTAATTGTTGGCTCAAAGTTCACCTGGGATTAGGGAAATGGGGCAAATGTGGGAAAGTGGGTAAAAATCGCACGCACGAACCTTTCAACTCACTCTGTTACCGAGCACAAACTAAATTCAAATTCCCATAATTCCGAGATATAAACTAATATGTTTTTCCATTGTATAACAGTATGTACCAGGGCTGCCCTATATAGACGTAATTTATTTTCCACAGGGGTTATAAATCGAGGGTCAACTGAAAATTGATCCAGGTTTCTCATAGTGTCACGCTTGTTTACCGGTAGGCCTACCTTTAAATTGCCCTGAAAGGTGAGCTCAATGTCTGACACGTAGCTAGGTCTACTTTTCTAACTTATCCATAGCCCATAAGCCACATACTTTAGGCTCATGTATAGGCCTAGATTATACTGGTGTGAGGGGATTGTGGGCAATATCGCCGGCAAATACACTATTGTTATATTAGGCTACTGCGGAATACAGACATGTGCCACGTGCATTTCAAAACTGGAATTTCCCCATATAGTGCCACGGCGAAATAATCATTCATAGGGGCACTTTGTGTTAGCAGAGTCAATGGAGCAACCAGAAAACTCACAATATTTCACTCATTTTATTGGGTGGGGTATGCGCCACCAAATTCTGACCGGTTTATTCTTCTTATCTAAATCAATATAAAAAATTACAGAAATTATGATTGAATCCGATTCTTTCAACTTAAATCAAGCAATTATTTGGGTTTTGGGGCCCAGATATGCGTTCCATGGAGGCTTAGCTTCACCGTTTATCATGGTGGGCTCGTTACGGCGATCGAAAAACCGGTTCATTTGAGTTGAAAAAAATGGGATTCATCGAATTTTCTGCCCATTCCTAGTGAAGTGAAGCCAAGAACCAAAATATCAGGATTTGGTGGCATACACTCACACATGAGTGAATATCGTAAATTTTCCTGGCTTGCTCATTGGGGGGGATGCAACACAAAGTGCCCCTATGATATGATGTTCGCACAGGTTGCCTATATCGATTGGATGAAAAAAATCAAAACGTTTTCAATCACCATGTATTAACAATACCTGAAATAGGAATACAGTACTTTTTCTCGTTTTTTTAAAAACCGGTGTTGACTGTTTTTAACGGTCATCTGCCTAGAATTCAACGAAAAAAAAACACTCCTAACAAAGAGAGAAGGTACAGGTGGAAAAATAGCACTAACGCCTGTTGCTATGTCAGTAATTGGTCTTATGCAGTTATGCCACGCACATGCTTTGCGTTTCGTAAACGAACAACAGTTTCCGGACTTTTTGGATCATGTGATGTTACATAAACATGTTGACATTGTAAACAGGCCTTGGACGTAATTCATGTCGGGCGTTTCTCGAATCGGTAATTTAGCGATTTTTTCCGCCCGCCCGCGTGTCCGCGTGGATTTCGCAATCACATTACCTGGGGACTTCCCTGCAATCTTACCGGCTTGAGGCCGGGATAATGGAGAGTAGAGGACAATTTTAGGTTCGAATAAGTTCCAAACAACTCATAACTTTTTCAACACTAGGGATGAGATTTTTATACAGATTGTGTCTAAATTCAATGGCCAGACACCTGTTTGAACACTTTTACATGTTAAAACCGATAATATGTCAAGTATTGGCTAATTAAATATCTCCAAAACATGTCAATTGTGAAGTTTTAATGGTGGGCCGTAATCGTCGACATTCAGAACAATAGTTGTCAGAAAATGAACATGGTGTTAGGTTTAAAACAAAACTAGTATGCGTCCGGTTTTTGAACACAACGAACAACAACAGATCAACGACAACGAACAACAACGATCAACGACGAACACGGAAACAAACGACGATAACGACAACAACGACGACAACAACAACAACAACAACGACAATTGACACGACAACGACCAATGAACAACGACAACGAAACAACAACAACAACCATAAAACAAATAATAATAGAACTATAATAATAGTAGGCTACATCGTTGGGTCTTATATAGCGCATATACACACTAAAGTGCGAAGAGGTGCGTGACTCGACAAAAACGCCTGCCTGCCCGCGTGCATGGAGGGAAACGAACTTTAGGCTAGATAGACAGAGTGAGCATCGGGGTGTTGTAAAGCCTACACTAGGTTTTTTAACCTAGCCTTTTCCACACAGGTTAGGCCTACGTTCCGTCCCGTGCACGTCAAGGCAGGTTTTATTCCGTGAGGGTTAACGAAAGCGACGTAGACACTCACCCGTCCGAAAAGGGTCCGTTTTACATTTCAGTCAGATGCTACTGGAGAATAAAATTCGACCATTAAAATCGTTTGGGATGGTTAAATCTGTCTTCCTTTTTTTATTTCATATATTTATCGAATATGTTTCTGAAGAAATGCATGTCCCAACACACGGTATTCTGGCAAGGCAAGTGTATAGGTATGTATATAGCTGATATGCTTGATAATTGATCAACACGATGTTCGGTTTTCGCACAACACACGACTCTGAAAACTCTTGCAATACGCAAACTATTGTGCTAAAAAGCATCACAAGCACTTTGTGACCTCTAATGACCTCAACTGATCTGGAACTGGCAAGACAAGCAACCTGTTTCTTCACTTATATGAGTAACATATCTGCCAAATAATACCAATAACCCAAACAGAAAAATCTCAGAGATAGATTCATTCACTGATATATATATATGTCGTGATTATTAGTGATATGGGGCAGGAGAGGAGAAAGGTAGGAAAGTGCTTTTGTAGGTCACCTGCTGGTACGACATACATGTAAACATGATCATCACAGTTCGCGCGGCACGGCGCCGGGTGTTCACGATGACTCGCGGCCGTCGAAGTGAGCCCAATCTCCGAAGTAAGTACCGAGTCGTATGCGGACCCCAATGTGAATTCAGTTCCAAAAAAAAACGGTGTCATTTGCTTGCTCCCGTTGACGGTCAACTACCCCCTGGACGACTGCACTCTGGACAATACCTCGCCGGGATAAGTTTCAACGGACAATCACCCCTTGGGACAAATCCCACCAGAACAGTATATCCCCCCGGCCAGTACCCCCGAAGACGAATACCCCGAGGACAACAACCTCCCAGACAATTACCCCGGACAATTACCATCGAAGACACAACTACCGCCGAGGACAACTACCAACCGGATAGTTACCCCCAGGATAGTTACCCCCGAGGACAAATACCCCTTGTGGAACAATCCTCCCCCCGGACGGGTACCCCCGAGGACATACACCCCCGGGGCCAAATTCTAACCAGACACTTTACCACTATGGAAGACTATCCCGGATGGTGTATCCGGACGCAGGAAGTAGGTATGTGGGGGTCTAGGATTATTTATAAGTGATGGCGTCACGGGTCAACCCACTCTCAAACCGACCAATCAATCGATCGGTATAGTCAAGGAGTTTTGTTATGTAATTTGGTTACAGGATGGAAGATGACCCACCGCGGACGAACAATTCACTCGAGGGGGTGCATAATGCCTTCGTCGAATCGATATCCTATCCAGCGCTCTTCGATGTGGGGACTCTGATCCGTTCGCTGGAAGAAGAAAGATGATTCCCTTTTAGCGCTCTCCATCGCATGGGCAGATCTAGAATTCCAAAGGGGGGGGGAAGTTTCCCTATACTGATCGTTATGTTACCATCTAAGCGAAGCGCCACCATGGTAGACGGGCCGTAAAAGGAATTTTTGGCCCGATGGACCCCCAGATGCCCGGAAATCGCATTGCCGTGCGTGTTTGGATGAAGAACATACAATAATTCCCTTATTTCAAGTTCATTCTCTGCATAATACCATCACATATTGAATTCCCAAAATAAACATTCCCTTCGCCAATGCCTATTTCTCACAGGTAATCCACGCCATGAGCTTTTGTGGAAATTATGTTTCCAAAGTGTTTGTAAGGCTTTTGCTGGTGCAGTGGGGTAGTAGTTTTTTTCTCCACAGCTGTAAACGTGGTTGTGACCTTCGCCACGAAATCGTGCCAAGTATTGCTTGCCTGATTCATGAGGCTACTCATCACCGAAAACCACATACTAATTCCTCCTCCATCCGGGTGTGGTCGAGTGATCGTATTTACAAGCTATGCGAACATAATACGTACACCCCACACGCACCACACCAATCACGCCGCAAACACACACACTGAAATGCTGCATAGATTTCTCTTACTTGTTAAGGATAAAAAATCTATTCGTGATCCTTGGCCTTATTATTTTACTTTTTCTCCCCTTCCGTTAGTTTTATTTGGAGAGTTGTGTGAGTCGTTACCCTATGCTTGATTCAGTTGTGAAATCTTCCGACATCCGATCCTTCGCCAGCGGCATTCCGTCTTCTGTGCATTCTCATGAACCTACGCAGTATCGTTCCATGGGGGATTTTAATGTATCGCTAACACCCCGCAAGTTACGTTAAGACGGCCCTGGCCCATGTTTATCCAAGTACGAGAGTTGAGCGTTTCAATGCAACTAAGGATCGCTCACAGCTCACCACATGTGACGGGTATTGTCCAAATGAGTTTCAGCAGGTTTTAACGTTTGGGAAAAAAGACTGATTATATATAAATTGTCGTGATTATTAGTGGATCTGGTGGGCAGGAGAGGAGGAAATGGTCGGAAATTGATTTGTAGGTCACCTGCTGGTTACAGACATACATACAACTGATCATCACAGTCGCGCGGCACGGCGCCGGGTGTTCACGGTGACTCGCGGCGTCGAATGTAGCCACTCGCCGAATTAAGATAACTGAGTCCGTCTGCGGACCATGTGAAATTCATTGCCAAAAACGTTTTTCATTGCCTTGCCCGTGACGGTTCAACTACCCCCCGCACTCCCCTAGGACGGACTGCCCTCTGGACAACTACCTCCCTGATAAGTTTCAACCGGACAATACCCCTTTGACAAATCCCACCCGGACAGTATCCCCCCGGCCAATTACCCCCCGAAGACGAATACCCACGAGGACAACAACCTCCCAGACAATTACCCCCGGCATTACCATCGAAGACAAACTACCCCCCGAGAACAACTACCAACCGGACAGTTACCCCCGGAATATTACCCCCGAGGACAAATACCCACGTGGGAAATCACCATGGGGGATTTTAATGTAGCGCTAACCACGCAAGTTCGTACGACGCCCTTGGCACATGTTGATCTCCAAGTACGAGATTAGGCGTTTCAGCACTAAAGGATCGCTCACACTCACATAACATGTGACGGGTATATGTCCAAATGGTTTTCAGCAGGATGTTAACGTTGGGAAAAAAGAACAATTTCCCCACGTTGTCTTTGTCTTGGCCTTTCAGCTTTTTTCTGTCTCTCCATCCACACGTCTTTCCACGACTCCAACTCCTCCATCACAATTGTCCATCTCCACTGTTTCTAGTCGTCCTGGTGGTATAGGATTGTCTCTCTGAGTGTCACATCTTCGAACCCATCCGGTATGTCACATATCTGACTAGGGACTATCGCCAATGCTTTGGTGACCCTTTCTTGCAGCTCGGAGAGCGGGAGAACCTACGTTCTATTTCAGCGCTCAAATGGTCCAGCAGTGGGATCGAAATGGTGACCACGGTAGTACTCCTCTGGGGTGTCTGCTCTTACGTTGTTGCGCTGGTCTGTGTCGGCCGCGATCCTGGCATGTGCACTTCTTCCCAGCCGCCCCGGCATGGGCAAGCTGGAGTGAAGACTAGAGCTTCTTGAAACCATCGATGATGGACGTTGCAACATCCTTCCGATACTTGCAAATTGTCTGCTTGAGACCATTGGACATGTGTTCCAGGCAACGCCACAATTTCGAAGTTGTCATCGATACTGGAATGGTTGGCTTAACCGTGGCTTATGCTCATCACATGCTTCGTCAGGACGATCACTACAATAAACTGAAATGACTTATGGAGTTCAGAAGTCATTGCCTTTGCGTGTGTTTGTGCGTTGTGAATTGCATCGTATATTCGACGTAAGCTTCGAACTCGAGCTCCAATGGCCTGGTGCCTGATCTCAAACTCCACCGTTGTACACGATACGTAGTCCTTGAGTCTTGTTTCCTTTCTTGTTTGCTTTCTCCTCGTTTTTCAAGAGGAGTGCATTCTTCTTGTTCTGCATAGAACACTCTGATCTTGTCATCCAACAACTGCTGTCGGATCGGGCTGTGATTGGAAAAAACTATGCACCCTTTGAGTGTAGACATCATGGTGCGGACGACCAGGAGAGTCACATGTCTGTACAATGCCAAGGGTTCAGTTTATGGCGATATACTATTTACCAAACGTGCCACACCTGTGAAAGTTTTCTGTTTCGTTCGTCACAATTTCGTGATGTAAAAGGACACTCGTAAATGTTGCAAGGACACCTGTCGCGTAAAGAACTTGAACCGGTGGCGCTATCGCTAGTACGTGTATAAATCATGTAGGACGTTTTTGTGCCGACGATGAGGGGGGGGGGGGGGTGTTGCGATTTGTCCCTCACTTCAATTGGGAAAAAAAACAAACAGTTATGATTGTGGTAAAACGGGCACTTCGAAGCAAGTTTGGCCGAATTTTAAGAAGATGACGAAACGAAAAACTCATTGAAGCCAATGGAACTTCAAATAGAATATTATAAAAAATGGAATACATAAAAACTAGCTTTTTTTTCTGGAAAAAACAGGGGGGGGGGTTTTTTTTCCGGGGAAAACCTGGGGAAACCCCCCTAAATCGACAATTGCTCCATAGCCAGGGGAAGGTGCGCTACCACCTGTTTAACAGAAGCGTGTATACCGACGATCAATGAAACATTGTGTGTATTTCAGGATTACCAAATCTGAGCCATCTCCTATACAATTAAGTGGCAGTGGCCGGCGGAAACGGGGGGGGGGGGGGCTCAGCCCCATTGAAAAAAATGAGGGGGACAAACGCTTGCGTAGCCACCACCCCCCACACCCCAATATTTGCAGAGTGCTTCAGAAAAACATTCATGTTTTTTATTGTATTTAATTGCTATTGCCTGATTGGTTAAATTAATATTTCAACATTTCTAGGATACTCCGTGAATGTGACCAAGCAATATATTCAGCACGCTGGAGGCCTATAAAGCATATGAGTCATCTTCCAGTTGCATCTTTGCGAGTTCCCGTATAATGGCCGTAATGTGATCCGCGTGAGCAAAAGGCCCTGTTACGCGCGTCGCATCGGTTGGAATATTCACTACTTCGGAAAACGATGAACAATCATGGAGGGATAGCTAAATATGTTGACACAGTATAAGTCTACGTTGGGACAATATTGTCTTATGATCATATTCAGACCAAACAATTAGTTGTACACAAATGAACTAAAAAACACAATTATGACAATTAGGTCAGTTATGCGCGAAAGTTAAATTTCAAAAATGCAAAATCTACTGGCGGTTTGCATTGATAATATGGAGTGCCACATTATGTACCATAGCCCGTTGGGTATCTTGCCCATGCAACCCATCAAATCAACTCAATCGAGGTTGCGATGCTTTCAGGACGTAGAGCCTTTCTTACTACTGAATTATGACCTAGTCATATGGCCATAAAATGATTTAACAATTGTACACTTCGTGTATATTAGGCTGGACGCTTTATAAACACAGTGGTGAGGTATTATTTTCTTGTAGTTATCTCCGCTGTATAGCCTTGGTCAGTGATTAACGAAGGCCTTAATATTTCGAATTAATTCAAGACGAAACATTCCTACGCAGTCATGTGCCTGTCCTTCATTCTTCAGATAGTTAAGAATATGTAATACAATTAAGTACCAATATGAAAAGTAATCATTTTGAAATGGTATGTAGTTTGAGTACAGTAAGTTTTGTATGGCTATATTTCGCAAAAAGAGCCTACCAATTTAAAGAATAAACATTTTCGTGGGATCACCCTCATCCACGACGTGTAAATGATTTACTGTGGTCGGTCAATCTTCAAATTTTGAAATTTCAATGGGTTGTTTACACATATGCTTAAATATTTGCAATGGGCATAGCGATACATTCACCCGAAACCGACAGCGATCTAAAACCTGTCAACACGTAGCTACTTAGAAAGGGTGTTGTAAATGTAAATAGGATGGATCAAATGATACCTTTGTACGGGTGACATTCTTTCATTCAACGTGTATAAAAGACTTATAGTAGAATTGCATTGTTTTTCTCTGATTTGTTTTGCTATGAATACATTTCACACATGAGACCTGCAGCCTAGATATTTGTAGAAACGGCACTCCGCAAATTGGCCGTTTCGGCCATCTAGAGGGCTGGAAAACCCCCAAAAAAAGTTTTCTTCTAAAAAAAATGTCCACGACATACGTTTCACGATTAACTCCTGACCAATATGTTCCACGTTGGATAAGTCGGGACATGACATTACCGTGTATTACAGAATTCAGTCAGGGAGATTTTTCAACAATCGATTCGTTCGACGACTCGTCTAACGAATTGTGGTGATAATTAATTGTATGACGTACACACGCCTGGTCTCAACACTTCAGTCATAACAAATTGGCATTACATTCACTATATTGTGTTTTAGAAGTTAGCCATTACCACAGGGACTGTCAGTGCTAAATCATTGGAATTGGATACTCAATTTATTGAAACGGTGCAACGAAATCTGTATGTAAGGTTTATTAAAGATCATATAATATAAAAAAACGACGTGGTGAAGTTCTCAAAGTCTCGGCTTTCTCTGCAGTGGAAACTGATAACCGTCCTGATGAAGTTGCTTGTTCAGCTTATTCCATGGGCATTGCCAAATCATTGAATGTTGAAGTAGATCGAATCACATTTGTTCATCATTCATGTGCAAATGCCTCCCCGATTGGGCTGGCCCAACCCCCACCCCCCTCCCTCCCGCTGCGCCGCCTTTGCATTCAACTATCTTTCACCGCCGGAAAGGACATACCCCGCGCTGCTACTCATTGGATACTTAAAGAGAAGTTAGGGAACATCAAATTCCCAAAGAAACGGACACCATTTTCACAAGTTACGACACATATCCACATTCCTTCGTCATAGGTGATGACATACCTGTGGCACTGCTGTAGAAACACTGTAAAAATCAGTGTTTACCCCACCACTACGGAGCGCTTCAATCGTAATGTGAGTGCAAGTGCAAAACTAAATGGTGACGCTTTCGGGTCAGTTCTTCATTCCTTGCGAAGGTAAAGGGAATCTATGCGGTCACGCGTATATGGTATGTGTGTATGTGTGTGTGAGTGACATTCCTTGTGAGACGGATATCGGAAGAACGCCAAAACTTCAGTCAGTGTTATATTGAAATGTGGGGGGCACATATATAGAGGGGAAGGAATATATTTGCGTGAGGTCCAAGCTCAATCAAGGTCAGACTGTCTAAAGGTGCTTGCACACGCGAGCGAGTGAGCAGACCGAGGTTTAATAATAACATATTTTTGTGGGGAAAAAAAAAACCATAGTCTATAACCGCTCGCAGCGTGCACACCACCAGCAGATCTGAGCCGAGCGAGACAGAGTTGCTAGCGTCCGCTCGGCATAATGTTGACCTATTTAGTTTGATCGGACCGCTGGGTATGGATGCGCTTCGCTTTTGATGTTGTTATTTTTTTTTTTACTGGGATATGAGTCGTATGTCAGCACGCGCAAAAGAAAATGGAGGCCGTCAGTACTGCAGTTTTCTTAAGGTTATATAGTGGCGAACGGGAGGTTCTGTGGAGGAAAGTCACCCTGACTTCACAAATAGAGGACGTGAGAGCGAAAGTGCTGGAAGAACTGTTACAACTAAGCGGCAGACAGGTAAAAAATAATGAAGTAAGATAAAAATGTGAAGGAAATTATTTTTTTTTTACTTTTTTACTGCTTATCTTGTCCCAGATCATCCATGAGGTGGTTGTACCTCCAAATGACCTCCGGGGTATTGGGTTTTACCCAATTGCCGTTTGCACGTGCCGTTTTTGTCCAACAAGATACGGAGTATTTATCAAACGCTCGGTCTGCTCGGCTCGGCTCGCTCGGCTCGGACTCGCGGTGTGCAAGAACCTTAAGGGAGTCGGTTGAACCCTCATATCTTTTTGATGCTTTTCAAAGTCAAAATGGAATAATGCCGTTACGCTGGCGTGGTATGTGTGTGCTGCGTGTGCGTGCGTGTGCGTGGGGGTGCGTGAAGTAGGGTGTGGGACATCCTTGTCAGCACGATATTGAAGAGCGCAATTATGTAAAAGTTCAAATTGGCAGGGGGATTGCATAATGATGAAATGAACCGATAGGTTTTACTGCGAGTTCATGGCATTGAGGGTCACGAGGTCAAACATTGAAAAGCTAGTCAGCACGATAACTGAAGACGAGGTATGTATAGAGGTTCAATAAAGTAGGTGGGTTGACATTAGGAGGAGAACCATGTTGTTTTGGCGGAGATCAAGTCATTCAAGTAATGAGGAAAACACGTCGAAAAGCTGTCAGCAAGAAAATATGAAGATTCAAGATCATCACAGGACTTGTAGTGTGAGTACATTGACCCGAGTACCAGTACGAGTACGAGTACATCACTCACACTGAGTACGAGTGAGAGTACAAAACCAGGAATACGAGTATGAGTACACAGTTTCCAAAAGCTGAGTACGTATGAGTACAACTGCCTCATGAGTACGAGTTCAGAGTACACAACACACGAAGTACGAGTACACAGCACTACCGTAGTACAATTCTTCGGCCATCAGTATGATATAATAATAATAATCATTGAGGAACTATGGGTTTAGATCAATGGATCAAACGAAGAAACCCTGCACCGGCCATGCTGATTGGGATGAGCACCAGCAATAACTCGCCTCCTATTCCAACTAAGTGCTAAGACGATGCCGAGTCAAGGATGTAAGAGCCCATGTTCTGCTCCGGGACTGCGATGTAGTCATTCACATGCTGACCGGAGTTTGTATCAACTGGCCAGCACCATCTACTTTCCTGAAGGCTGAGCGAGGTGGTAGCAATTGCTGGTCATCACTGCGAAAGTAGCCGCGCTGAATAACCACATATGGAGACATATGTAGTACGAGTCCACAAAATTATTCGAGCATGCAGTCGACTATTACTAATTGGTACCTATTACAGTGAGTAATGCTACCCAGCTATGATTTTTGGATTTTTAACCCGAGTACGAGTACGTGTACATCACTATGAGTACGAGTCGAGTACAAAAACCCATGAGTACGAGTAGAGTACGAGTACACAGCTTTCCAGAAGCTGAGTAGGAGTCGAGTACGAGTAACAGAGCCATGAGTAACGAGTACGAGACAAGAAATGTACTCGAGTAAGACTCGAGTACGCGTACGGACTCGGAGTACCACAAGTCTGATTCATCAACTTTGGTATGTGGGTTGTACAACATGGACGAGGATGAACCCTATTTCGGCGTGAATCATAATCGTCAAGGTCTGAGAGGAGAAACCCTTAGAGGCTTGTAGCTCGAGATCTAGAGAACCACAAGCTCTATCAAATTCGGAAGTAGGTATGTGGGTGGTAGATATGAAGAAGAAGATCCTGATAGTTTGGGGTGAGGACATGCATAATACACAGACGGTCATGGAATAATGGAGGAGTCAGTGCCTAATACATATCCCTTTCAGGAAAAGAATAACCGTAATCGTGGGTAAGTTCATATCAACGGTTTTGCTTCCCAATTCTCAAGGCCACACAGTATTTAAGGCAGTTGCTATCACATACATGTATGTTCAAGATACGGCGATCTTTGCTTTCGATGGGGAGGGGAGGAGCGCCACCATGAATGCGTTTTTTTCACGGCGCGTACAGAAAAAAAATCGCCTGTCAAACCCCAGATTGCGAACGGCCCTTCCCGTGCCTTTTGAGACAGTACACATCAGTAAAAAAATCGGAAATAGCCTTCAGCGCCTTGATAATTTTCATTTTAAGAAGAGTCTTCCGAATTAGATTCACCACTGAAACGTATATCAATGATAAGGAATGAGGCGGGGTGCCATTTAAATATACTTGAACGAAACAATGCTCCAACTCCACATTTGCGATGGGGTGCAAATCGAAGAGCCAGGGAAGATGTGAATAGAACCCTCTTTCAATGATGTGGATAAATCAAAGCCAAAAATGATCTTTCTCGCTTATATTCCAAGGCACTGCCTACAAGTGCGTAAGTAGTACGAGAAAATGATCGCGACTGACTCATAACATTATAATTATTAATTCATGACTATGCACCCATCGTCGACACCTGTGGTCAGAAGAGTAACTGGCACAAACACTTCTCCCTGAAAAACCGTCTGACCTTTTGACACATACTGTCCAAGGGGCGGATCCAGACGAACTGAAGGGGGGGGGGTAATTTGGCAGGTGGGCATTCAAATTCTAAAATAGCCGGATGATGCTGAATAGTTTTAAAACGTTTAAAAAAAGTTGAACACTCAAGGCATAGCCGGAATATTTGCAGTGGGCCGCGATCGACCAATAAGCGGAGCGCCACATTGGTTGGAGGGAGTGAGCCATTTTTGAGCCCGAAAGACACCTCAGATCGCAGAAAAATGGCACTTCCTGAGCCATTGAGGCTGTCCCTATCGGTTTTATATTCCGAAATTTCATACAGAAGAAAGTTATCTCAATTCTTGCCCGCCGAAGGAGCATGTTTCTGGGTATCACCATGTCGGTATGCTCTATATGTAATGGCAGTGAGGGAAGAACAGTTCATAGCTCTTGGCCTTTTGCGATGGGTGAAAGTTAGTTGCGCCGGGGCCATGTTTCATGTTGTAAACTTATAGGCGCCGCACGAGACCCACCCAGTGACCCCCAATCTTGGGACGGAGCTTTGTTCGCAGTTGATGCGAAACGAAGTAGCGACTGCGCGCGTAAGAGCGCCAAGAAAGGTCAGGTTGCTGGTGGAGTGAACAGGTGAATCGAGGTATTTGGGCACAGTTCAGGTGATTCAAAGTCCTTTGACCTATTCGACTAGTCCAGTTGTTTCGCCATTCTTGTTCGACTTTTTCAGTCTCTCATTGCCCGGCAGATACGCTCCTTGTTATGCGCTTGCTGCCTAACTAACTAAACATTCCTTGATGTTCGTAATGAAACAGTGGCGGTAACCACAAATCAATTAATACAAAAAAAACCAAAGCCAACTGCAAATCCGGCACTGCTTCTGTACCAGAGTTGGAATCTGGCGTCCTGGATTATACACCGATAATACACAAAAACAGATGCCTTATTCGCGCGTGCCGAGATTTTCCCTCGACTTACAGAGGATGAATATGTCAAAATTCACCCTCTCGAGTTTAAATTCAGGAGTAGGGAAAAAAAAAAGAGGCAAGCTTACTGTAAGAGGCGCATTTCGGATGGGTGGACGCGAACCACCGTCAGAACAGTGAAGGCGTGGGAGGGGGGCTTTCCCAGTTGACGCACTTGCTTGTTTCAAAACTGTCGCCTATACACCATGCATAAGCAGCAAACAAAAGGCAGGTCCCATCACATCCATTCATTTCCGCATGGTTTTTCACATAAGAGCGAGCTCAGATTCCACACCAATTAGAGAAATTAATCTAAATTATATATGTGCGAGGATGTGACCTAGTAGAGGTACAGACACACCTAAATTGTAAAAACAGCAAATCTAAGCGATAAGTCATTCACGGATAATAAGGAAATTGTCGTGTTATTAGGTGGATATGGGCAGGAGAGAAGAACAGTAGAAAATGTATAGTGTCGGTCACCTGATGGTACGGGCACACATACAACATTGATCATAAGTCCCGCGCACGGGCGCAGGATGTTCACGGTGACTCGCGGCTTCGAATGTAGCCCAACCTCCGGAGGAAAGTAATATAAGAAAGTCGTCGCGGACAGTTGTGAAATCCGTCCAATCAGTTGAAATTCAGTTCAGGTTTTAATACATGCTAGGCAAACCTCAGAGAGATTAGAGGTCGGAGCTATCGGGGGTTATTATATCCCCGCCGAAAACGTTAGGCGTTAGCGCATAACTCTTTAACGCTATCCGAT
>JAODTK010000059.1:0-15057 GCA_026419785.1 Sclerodactyla briareus | reverse complement strand
CATCAGACTGTTTCAATTCGAATGACACTATATGATGTTGATTCAAAATCTGCAAACTAGAGGAAAAGGGCAACATGACAGTTTCAAAAATCTAAGTACTTTGTAGGAGGAGGTACATTTGGGGAAATTATACACATAAGGACCTATATTGCCCCTTTAATGACTTGGACCCTGACCATCACAAAGTCAACATGTCCCATAATTCAATTAAGATTGCGTCCAAGTTTGGTCGACATCTGTCACAGAATGACTGTTTAGGGGCCAAAAAGGCAATTGTTGACAAACTGGATAGAGTAGGTAGGCTGTAGGGCCCATGTGGATCGATCTTCTGGACCAGAAATTCCTGGAAACCGGTAGGTATGGCTAATCCATCATTCTGATCAAACATCAGCACTGTGCACCAAAAATCTAGGAGGTGAAGCATTTTACGGGATTGCACATGATGGGCCTCGGGACCACACTGGGTCTCAAGTCCGAAATTCTGAGAAAGTAGTTACGGATTATTAGACCTTCATTAGGAATGAACATCAACACTGACTTGTGCATCCCCCCCCAAATTGAGAAGCAGTTTGCAGGTTTAACATGATGGCTCTCAGGCCCACATTGGGGACTTGAGCCAGAGGTTCGCAAACAACCCTGATGGACCACTAATCAAGGAGTATTACATGTAACATTAAAAAATCATTGGAACTTGTGGGAAGAGATGAATTCCAAGTACCAATGTGAAATTCCATGGAATTCATACTTAGGGGCAACCGGGCCCAAGTGGGACCTTGGATAAAAATCTTGACACCAGGAGGTACGACTGTTCCGACCATCACGAGACCGAATGTCAGCATTGTGCACCACAACTTGTAAGAGAGCATTTCGGCAAAATCCACATGATGGTCCCTGGGGCCCACAAGGGCCTTGGGTCCTAAATTCCTGAGCACCCCTGGAAGTTGGCTATCAGACCAGCATTATGAACGAACATCAGCATGGTGCAACAAATTTGCAGGAGATAAAAGATTTGCGGTATTTCACATGAAGGGCCCACATTGGGCCAAACTGGGCCCTGGGCCAAACTACTGAAAACCCCCCAATGGCCTCTACCCAAAGAAAATTACATGTAACTTTAAAGAAATAAATTGAACGCTTGGGGAGGGAGATGCATTTCAAGTACCATGTGTGAAATTTCAAAAAATGCGCCCTAAGGCCCAAGTGGGACACTTGGACCAAAATTCAGAACTCCCCGAGGTACGGCTGATTAGGCCATCATTATGACCGAAATCAGCGCAGTGCACCCAACTATTTGTTAGGAGAACATTTTGAAAGTTACACCAAAAGGGCTTATATTGCCTCTTTAATGACATTCGACATGACATTCACAAGGTCAGACATGCCCATGGGCTCAAGGAACATTGTGCCCAGGTTTGGTCGACATCCATCACAGAATGGAGTTGTGGAGCCAAAAAGGAATTGTTTGACACACTGGATGATAGATAGATAGATAGATAGATAGATAGATAGATAGATAGATCGAGTGACATGCAAATTCCAATAAGTCAACCAGCATAGCTGGTTTTTGAGCTAAAAAGGCTCGCGAAAACCGTAAAAATGAAATTTTTCGGGCAATTGTCGATTGGGAAGAGCATAACTCGGCCCCAGCTGGTGAATGAAGCTCAACTCGTGTGTGGGGTTCCCCCACTAATGAGTACACGTCCCTATTATTTTGGGGTAAGCGTAGAGGTCATCTGAAGTCATAAAGGTCAAGTATAAAATTTGTGAAGACGATAAGTCCAGAATGCTGGGTTCAATCAAAGCTAAATTTTGGTGTGTAGCTTCTTATGGGAGTCCACATGACCATAGTTGTTTTTGGTGAAGGACAAGCGGCCTTTTGGGAATAAATGTGAAATGTGAAAATTTAATATTTCGGACCTTTGAGCTTGGAAGAGAATAACCACCCCACCGGGATGGAGAAGCTCATATTGGATGTGGGTGCCTAATAATGAGTACAACTCATTGTTTGGGGTCAGGTCAACGGTGGTCTGGTCCTAGAGGTCAAGGTAAAAAAACATTGAGAGGATTAGTCCAAGAATGCTTGGGTACAGTCAAGCGGAAGTTGGTGTTAGCTTTATTATCGGGTGTAACAGCCTTACAAGCACCCTATGTTTTGGTGCATACAGCGGTCTTTCGGGGAAGAAATTGGGAATTGTGACAAATTTAATTTGGCAATTTCAGCTGTGAAGGCAAAACCAACCCAACATGGAGGGCTTGAAAGTCCATACTTGGTAGTTGTCCTAAAATGAGTACACGATACCTGATTGTTTTGGGGTCAGGTCAATGGCATCTGAGGTCAAAAGGGTCAAAGTCTAAGAACTGTGGATCAAGCTGAAATTTGGTTTGTCGCTTTCCTCATGATGAGTAAATTCACCCTATTGTTTTTGGTGTAACATAGCAGTCAATTTGGGGAAATATGGGAAATTGTGAAAAATTTATATTTTTGCGAATTTCAGCTTGGAGGGACACTATGGGTCACGAATGCATGATATGAACAACTTGGTATGCAGATTTCTTATGGGGGTAAATAATCCATTAATGTTGGTGTAGACGGTGAGCCATTTTGGGGAGAGATTAGAATTGTGAAAAAAAGTTCATAACGTAATAATTTCAACTGGTAACACAATACTCATGGCATTGGTATGTGGGTTCATATTAAAGAGTACATGGTCCTATGTTTGGGGAGGTCAGTGGTCATCTGCCTCGGAGAGGTCAAGTCTGAGCTAGCTATTCCATGCTTGGAAGTATTTATAAGTAATTCCACAGTATTATCAGTCTGTAATCCACAAAGTCAGGTCAAAGGTAATTAGTCAGTGAAAGGTTATGAAGACAGTCAAGGAATCACTAAGCTCTGGCTTCTGAGTCATAGGCACCGGATGTCATTGAGGTTGTTCGAGGTAACAATGCTAGATGCTAATAAATAATATTTTTTGCAACAACTACTAGTGAATGTATGCGATATGGCTGATAGTTTGGAAGAAGCATGGAGCATCTTTGAGTGGGTCACATTTTTCATTGAAAAAAAACTTATTCAAGAAGTCATTCAAGGTACTATGGACAAAAACTGCAAAAAACATTTCCACAATGACTTCCATAGACCATATACGATTTGGCTGATATTTTGGGATATGGTGCTTATTATCGATGGGAACATTTCGCATAAAAAAACCTGTCGTCATCAGAGGTCATTTAAGGTTGAGATGAACTAAAAAGGCAGTTATTGACATTCCAGTGAATGGTCTAATGCTGGTCATATTAAAGGGGACATACCATCCCATTAATAACAAAACTACCATAGAAGCAAGGCACCATAGTGCCCTAAGCTTGGGTTCTCATTGTTTGTGTGGTTTAATCAGATGGTTCACCTCAATTCTTACCCCGCCAGAGAGGCTGTCTTCAGGCATATGAAACTAGCCCATTACTCCCAACCTGGGAACCAAAAGCGACTGCGCCGCGAGACGGACAATAAAAAGATCAGGCTGCTGATGGTCAAATTCACTGAGGTATTTTGGCACAAATCCAGCGATTCAAGTCTTTTCCCTATTCAATTAGTTTACGACCCGTTTGTTGGTTAATATTTGCTAAAATTTTCATGTATCTCTCATTTCCCAGGAAGATATTGTTTGCCCTCCTTGGACTCACTCCCCCGACCAATTCAACGCCAACTGCACTTATGTGAACTGCATTCTGCAAATACAACTTCTGTACAAAGTTGGATTCAGTGCATCCTGAGACTATATTATATATATAACCAAAATTTAAGAGTTTTCCATCTTTCGCGCAGTTATGACTTGTGAAGGCACCGCAGACAAGAACAGACGCCATATTCATGGCAAGCTGTATCGAGATTTCTTCAGAGTATCGTATGAATATGTCCAGAAATTCACCTCACCGAGTGCACATGTGCAACATAAACTTGTATTGTATCATATAACCTAGATTTTTTTGGGGGGGCCTTCTGCCCCCCTCCCCTCCCTCCACTGCTAGCCCACTGTGTTTTCTCATGAATATCATACAGGTGACTATATCAAATGAATTTCACATGCTTACTATAACTAAGGCCTATGCACTGATCCGCTGTACTATATATATATATTAGTATATGCCGTGGCCATGCCCAAATCAGTTACTCCACTGTATCTGGTATTGTGTTAAAATGCCACAAGAATATTACCTCCCTCACTTAACTTACCAACAGAAACCACTTGTTGTCCCTTTCCAAAGGAGCGTTAGACAGAAGATATCAACGGTCGGTTTGTTTGCAAGCCTCAGCGATGTTATGAATTCATCTGTCCTGCTGTAGTGGTGTACGTGTACAATCTAACACAAAAAACACACACATTGCGCAGCGCTAAAACACATAGCTATCCGTTATAAGATAGGCTGGGCAGGAAGTCATGTGGTTGTTCAGAGTCATGTGATTGTTCAGAAGTCATGTATCCAGGTACTGGTGACTAGGGATAAGTACATGTGTATTTATTTTTAGATTGTTTGGCAGGAGATCTGTTTCATATAATGTGGAGTTAATAGGTGAATGTTGGCCTATTATATTACCTTTTCAGATCAGTTGACGAATCTTTGAATTGCATAGCATGTATATATGTAACAAGGTCATACTGGGATCAAGGTTATACTTGGTAAGGGCCTATTCATGTTCCCTAGTAGGTATGAACATGTTATATGAGAACTCTGTAAACATAATATAGGTCCACTCCACATTGCAATCATGTTTATCAATTTGTTATGGGGAGTAGAGGGTGATGCCCAAAGGACCCAATGGCTCCCAAGTTTAGATCAATGAAATGCTGTCCACCGACCATCATGGTCCCAATGACTTGCCAGATTTCCACTCACTGGAGGTGGGGAGGTGGCAGGGGGCTAGGATGGATGGCGGGGCGGAGGGGGGGGGGTTGTGAGTGGTTGAAGGGTGCTATTAATTTGGGTCAGGTCAAAGGTAAACAGAGGCTAAAGTCTGAAAACTTCTCATAGAGGGTATCTACTATGGTAGTCATTGTGGCATATGAGTTAATCACAAATACTGTGTATCAGGTATCGGCTCATCTTCATAATTCATGCTATTCTGCAACATTCATGGACTGGATGAAAGCTGGCAAAAATATCTGAAATTTCCTAAGGTCATCAAAAGATCATCAAAATTAAACACGTCTTATGAAAGTCATGCCAAACCAAATCACTAAACATTGCTGCAGTAATAGAGAAGATACATGTGGCATATGCTGAAAATTGAGAAGGTCATACTGGGGTCGTGTAGAGGTCATTGGAAGATTAAATCACTGAAAATGTATCAAAACTTAATTGGTATATACCAGTCATACACAAAAACCCAAACTACACCTGTGTCTTGGGTGGCGTTCTATTCTTGACAGTTTTCTTCACTGAGGGAGGAATGATTACATAGAGGAGTCATGCGCTACTGCCTGAAGTTTAACATTCATTATATGACTACTGTTGCAAGTTACACATGCCCATATCCTTTATCCACTAACACACATTTTCAAATGCAGTTCAGTTTGTTGTTTTGTTTTAGAAGGCGTGAGCACAAATTCAAGTTTACAGCAACAACAAATGTTTTGGTGGTGGTGTTCCTTTAGAAGCATGCGGTCTAATATTTCTGGAAAAAATGAGCAAACCAGAAATACCTGAGGCACTTGCAATTTTGTGAAAATGCAGAAAGATGATTCATCCACTATTGTTGAATTTTTTCTATGGTCCTTTCCACCTTTAAATGCATCACGAAAGTAATTGATGAATATTTTTTGTTCATTTTTCGCATTCATTCATATATCATGCTTGCACACTTGTATTTTTATTCCATCTCCATAATATGTGCTTGCACATTTCTGAATTACTGCTCGAGCTTTTGGGGATGATGAAGTTCAATGATGTGTGATATATATTGCACTATATGTTGCTCGTCTGCATAATATATACAATTTTATGCCAATTGTTGTTGCATACAGGTCATAAGGTCAAAGTTGGAGAACCTTGTGAACAATGATATGTCCAGAATGCCTGAGCTATAGGTGATGGGAGTCCTTTGGGTAAGAAAAATGATATTTCGGCCAATTTCAAACTGCGAACAGGATAAGGTGGCCACAGGAGGATAAAACCAACTCAACTGAACTAACTAAGCTTCAAGGAGCTCTTCAGCACTGAGCAGAAAACATTGTTATATTCATGTATATGTTGTTGAATGTTTGTTTTGATGACAGGTGGTGGAGTTGACGCCCCCTAAGGAGGGTGACAGTACCAAGGTCACTGTGAAGTACTACCTCCTGAGGGTCAGGCCCGCCCATAACCTGGAGGTCTCTCAGCTGCCCCAGCCCTGGATGGCCTGGTCCACTCCACTATCAGGACACATCTATGGTCTTCCTAGCCCCGCTGAGCCTGGTCCAGATAGACAGCTCAGCTGTCGCCTATGAGCATGGTGCCCTAGTGGAGGGTAAGTCATATCCTAGCAGCATCCCTGAACCTGGCAGGCTATCCCCCCCCCCCCCCTTTCACTACTAGAAAACATCCCTGGCCTCTCTTGCTTTCGGGCCTGGTCCAGATAGATAGCATAGCTGTGGTCTATGGGCCTGGTACCCCTGTGGAGGGTAGTCATTATCCTAGCAGCGTCCTAAAATTCTGGAGGCCCCTTCCTACCTCTCTTCACTAGTAGAAGATATCCATGGCCTTTCTCGCCCCCGGCCCAGAACCTGGTCTAATAGACAGCTTAGCTGTGGCCTATGGGCCTGGAACCCCCGTGGAGGGTAAGTCATTATCCTAGCAGCATCTCTGAACCATGGCAGGCTATTCCCTCCCCCATGGATGGCATTCCCACATCCATGGCCTTCCTCGCTTTGGGGCCTGATCCAGATAGATAGACTCAGCGGGCCCAGAGTCTGATACCCAGTGGAGGGTATAAGGCCATCACCTTGCAGCATCCTAAAACCTGGAGGCCCCCCCCCTCCTATACCTCTCTTACTACTTGGCAACATCAAGACCCTCCGCTTTGGGTCGGTCAGATAGCAGCTAGTATGGCCCATGGGCCTGATACCCCCAGGAAGGTAAGCCAATATCCTAAAAGCATACCCCCAACTCGGGGGCCCTCCCCCTTCACTACTAGAATACCAATCCATATAGATGCAGGTCAAGATTGAGTTGTGGATATGGGCCAAGACCTCCCCATGACCCTAGTGGAGGGCAGTCATTATCTCACAGCAACCCCACACTGAAAGGTCATACTTGTACCCTTTACCACTAGGTGGCAACCAGGGGTCATTCTAGCTCTAGATGTAATAATACTTCTTTTAAAACACCTAAATTCAACTTAATCAGAACCACCACCTGGACCCTTGGGCTATAAAACACTACTAATCTTTTATGATTTGTTTTTTTCTTCAAAAGTGCCAATGGTTGTTGCTAGTATAATCTTCCCTTCGAAACATTTCTTATATAACATGATGAAGAACACATCATTCATCAAAGAATTTTGGCATTAGAAGTGATAGTTAGGAGTAATGGTGAATTGATCCAATTGGGGTGAAAGTCAAAAGGAAAACCTATGTTTGGTGACTTTTTACCACATTTAGAGATTTTGACACTGTTCTGCCATTCCAATCATTGTCAGATGTCTCGATAATAGTGAAAGAATGCCATCTGACAACATTTGAACAAAAAAGTTTTTGCCCTGATCTCCCTGCCAGAAGGAAAAAGAAAAAGAAAATTATTTCAAGAGATTGACACAGATTGTGACTGAAAAACCAATGTTTTGTGACCTTTGGAAGATATTCGAGAAATTGGGGGAGAATCTGTCCCTAAATGCGGACTTTTCCCTCCTGATTCACGATTGAGAAGTGTTGTCTAATTTAGGGAAAAGTGTATTTATATAGCGCTAAAATACAAAATTCCTTCTTTTTTTTTTTTTCTTTGTTTTTTTTCCCCCTTCCCCTCACCCTTGCCATAAAAGGAGGCAATGATCTTAAGTTGCGAAACAATGCAACTTCGAGTGACAAAAACCTCAGAGGAGTTTTAATTGCAAGGTTTCGCAAATGTTGGAGAAAGAAGAGAACCAGTGAATTACAAAATTTGTAATCCCGCACGAGAACCTGCTGATGAAGGCCCTCTTGTCATAATAAACATCTACTTATTTTCCAGGCCAACATTTTTTTTCTTCGCAGATGTTACATTCACACCAGACGGGAAGTGCTGCGTAAGTACCATTAATATCCTTATTATACCAAATTCGAGCAACAAAGACACAGATAAACATCAGTGAAGTATTCCACAATCCCTAATGGCATATGGGAAGTGGGGATCATCAAGTGATTGTGGGACCTATTTTACTACTCTGTGACCGTTGGTGGAAGTGGGGGCTGCACTGATGCAGTTAGAGTGAGATCAAGGTCTGGGTGGGAAAAAAACCAACATACTGCCGCCCTCATATGCAAGAGCTGGGCCTTAACAATAGTGGATCTTTATAAACACCTTATGTGTGTAGCTCATCTCATGTCAGAGAGTTGGGCACTTAAGATGAAAGGCCATTAGGATAATGAAGGGGAAATGAGCATTCCAAGCTGAGATAGTTATGTGCCTGAAACCAGCAAGTTTATGGCCTCTCTAGGCTATGTCCAGGGTTGGAAGCGTCCGAGTTCACCCTACTGCCGGGAAGAAGAGTCAAAGCAGCAAAATGTGAGAGATAACAAATTTCTGTATCTGGCTGAGAATGTCATGGAATCTGTGATAACTCGGCAGTCATAGTAAAGTCATGAACTTTGCCCAAACCTAAAGCTCTTGGCCTTGGCTAGCGTAATACATATTGCCAATTCAATTTAGTATTATTTCCCCACTTCTGAGGGAATAGAATTAGTCCATGGATTTCCATTATTTGGTGCATGGAAAAGTCTTATTTTTTCGTCCTCAGGTGCAAAAAACTATGAGTGTTGCAGCTAGGGGTAGTAACAAACAATATGGAGCTGTGTATTGTCATGCTATTCCTAAGAATGTTACTCATGTGAATAAAAGCTTAGTTTCTCCATAACTCACCTAAAAATGTTTTGTGCGGCCGTCAGATATACGAGGGGGATTACCCTAGGAAGAAGCAGAGACAGGGGAAGAGATCGATACAGAGGACCTGGCTCCACAAATCCGCCCTCCATGATGGTGAATCTGCTCATCAAACTGACAGAAGAGGTAAAACACGAACACTTGACAGAGAGGTGACGCATGCGCAGGTCAAGTTATGACAAGGGTTTTTTCATGAATGAGCGTACTCCTTGTGCTCTACATGAACTTAGGAGTAAGAAAAACAATCTAGTGTGAGTTATTGCAACCTTATGATGTGAGTCATTGTAAGGGTCCTTGGGTCATCGTTACCATGATTATAGGTCACGTGCGTGGCTGAGGGTGGTGAGTCATTTTACAGGTGCATTGGTGCACCATACCTTGGACAAGGTGAGTCAATGTAGAGTCATTGTCTGATGGCATGGTGATGCACATGTGGGTCATTGTACAATGGTTGTTGGGCATGCAAAGTGACGAGGTGTGAGTCATTGTAGGGTTTTTTCATTGACTACGGTGAGGGTGGCAAAATTGGTCATTACAAAGTGAATGAGGTGAGTCATGTAGGGTCATGTCTACTGGTGAGGGTGGCAACATTGGTATCAAGATCATTGTTGTCGGTCATACAAAGTGACGGGGGGTTGTTCAGGGGGTAAGGTCGCTGGTGAGGTTGACATGCATGGGCTAATCCGTCACGAGCGGTGGTTATTGTTAGTCCAGAGTTCCAAAATGTAAAGCGGAGTAACAGTTGTACGCGATCCGCTGCTGACCAGGAGCCATTGAAAGGCGGGTGTGATCTAGAGCCGGTGAGCATGGGATCCTGGCTGCTTTGTTTTGGAGGGGGGTAGGCGATCAGAGATGATGGACAAGTCACTTGTTGCAAAGTCCAAGTCAAGTCTCACGTCAGAGAGCTGCAAGTACACAAGTCGAGTCACAAAGTCACAAAGTCATTCGTCTTGGCTCCAGTCAAAAGTCAAGTCGCAACGTCGAGCAGTAGAGCCAGTAAAGTCAATAGACTGAATGCAAGTCAAGTCACAGTCAAGTCACAAGGCACTATTAAATGTATCAAAATTTTGTCTTGCAGGATCCCACTGCCATGGCCCGTTGGGAGTGCGACCCCCCGCCCTACTTTGTCCTCAGTCATTAATTTCCATCTGAAGCAGAATGGACTAGTATTGAGCACCTTGTTACATGGACGGCCGAAACGGAAATGATGTTGAATGGGGCAGACTGAATCATGAAAACGGCCATCACATCCCTTTTAAAGCCTTCGTGTGGTCAGCGTGCCACCATGACCACTTTGTGTTGTAGTACCCCATAGCTCAGGAGTCAGTGAGTCACAGACATTAGTACCATTCATGCCAGGATTATCCCATCTTTCAGCACATCACAGATTCATAACCACAACATTCACAAGGATAGGATGCATACATCCTTCTAATCTGATGTCCATCAACAATCACAATTGAAAACGTGCAAGGTACAACCTGTCCTCATCCACCCCTTGAGTGCATACGTGAGGAAATCCACACAATAGCAACGCCCTCAAGTATTCATAAGATTACAACAAACATGGTGCAAACCTGAGTAAACAAACCAGATTCAGTCAACAAATTTAATTGTAATGATCAAGAGACAACTATGAGAAATGATGGATTGCGAATATCCCACATGTCTGGGGGTACATGTTTTAGAAGAATGAAAAGGCCTTACAACAAGGTATTGAATATTGAAAGAGAGAGCTGAGTTCAAAGGCCTGATGGACCGTTAACTGTATCCCGGGTATGACATTAAGTGTTGAGTAGGAGTCCAGCCAATCCGAGTCCGAGTCAAAGACTGAGTCTCAGGCATCCGAGTCCGAGCCAAAAGACGAGTCCTCGCATCCGAGCCGAGTGAGGTCAGATCCACTTGTGTCCAGTCCCGAGTCGAGTCCCGAAAGTGAGTCCCCATTGAAATTCGGCATTTCAACAGGGGAGTGCTAAGAAAAAAATGGTTTATTGTTTTCAAAACAGCAAATTTATTGATGAAATAAATGTTGCATAACCTCCCCTTAAAGCCAGAAGGTAATGAAACGTAAATGCGCATCATCTACCCAAACTGATCTGCGAAAGAATTGTATTTCGAAAATCCGAAAAAGCTTAGTCCAAAAACACTGCATTGCATGCGTTGAAATGAAAATTTGGAGAAAAAAAGTTTGCGGGAAGGGAAGATAAAACTGATCGCCTCTATCGCCATGTTCCAAAACGCACAAATCAGCGAAAAAATTCAGTTCGTTTCAAAAATCAGATTGCCGCGCGGCCGTCGGAGATATAAGGAACACCTACTTTCGAACCAATCCGAGCCACATCTGCGTGCACATATCGTATAGTTTCAATCAATCAGGACAACTTGCGTGAGGAGTTATTGCGCCATGACAATAAAGAAAGTTTCGAAAAAAAAAAAAAAAAAATCTAGGAAGGCCGGCTGTCAGGCGTGTGCGGCAACGACCCATTTCCAACCCTCCAAGGATGTCACTCAGGCGGACCTGTGTGCCAAGTTTGCCTCATCGGACAATGTGTTGGGAAGTTATTGCGCACAAAAAACAAAACAAAGTCTTCTGGGTGGCGGCGAAGGCCAAAAACCATTTATAAAGATCTCCTCTTTTTTTTAGTGTGATATTAACTTTGCCCCACCCTTGCGACTCTCCATCTATATCCGTTCTACCAGTGCCATTTTGATCCTTTGTTTTTATTTCCCATACCTCTACAAAAAATATTTCAAGCTCAATGGCTAATGATCCCTGGCACATGGCCCTCAAACAGCCATACTGTGTGTGGTGTTCAGGTTAAAAAGTGATTTATTCTTGTTTCTAAATTGTCAGTAACTTCCTATGTCTAATTTTGTCAGATAGCAATTTGCAAGTAGTAATATTAGTTAAGAATTATAGTAACGATCTCTGAAATGAGGGCTTTAGAATTTCCGTGATCCTAACACATTGTAAGCATCTGAAAAATTCCATTAGGCTTCAGTGTTTCATGTCTCGATCCTAAGAAATCTGGGATCATTAATTTCATTGTTTGGTCTTTTTCAGCTGGGTGGGACACACTAAACATCGAATATAATATTGGCCTTTTTTTGTGGGAAATAACAGTAATGTGACATGTTGCGGAAAGTCAAGTGTACAATCGTTTCATTTTGCCTAAACCTTCAAACTGAATCTGATAAAAAAAAATAAAATAAAAATCAATTTTGTTGACCACCGCCAAATTGGCGAGATCGCGAGCGATGAGCAGGCGCAATTGGCAATTTGTGAGACAGGTAAGCGATACATCGATGGGTTTATAACGGGGGTGGGACGATTACTTAGAGGCGAGTGGTGCATAATGAAGACAATTCTTCGGCAGTTAATACAGAATGAATATCGAAATTTAATAATGTTTAGAACACCATTTAATTCTGTAGAGTGCAGAGTACAATCGATAACTTCATGTGGGCGGCGCGAGCTGCTCTGCAAGGCTTGTTAGATATGCCAATCAAAACCTGAGTGCAATTATATAGCTATAGGGCGCTGCATGCTGTACCGATTTTAAACCGAAATTGGTGTATCTTTTCTGTGATTTTTTGGTACTGTCTCGAACCCGGTCTCGGGCCGAGTCCCCGAGTCCGGGCAGCCGACGAGGTCCAGTCCGAGACCGAGTCATTGAAATTCGAATCCGAGTCTGAGTCCTTCAAAATCAATCTCGAGACCGAGACCAGGACTCGAGTCCTCCAACACTGATGACATGGGGTGATAAACGTATAAAGAGAACTCTGAAAACGACAGATGTCAGGCCAATGAACAGTGAATAGCCAACAAGGGGTGGCTCATGAAGTCATAATACTCGTTTTATGCAATGTGGGCATGTCAGCTGTCAAGTGATGAGGTAGCCTTCACTGCAAAATGTCTTGTACTGTAAAAACTATATACAGCGATCCTAGCAAAATGGACAATTGCAAAATAGTGATGATGCACCACAAATTGACTACGGCTTGAAGTGGTTCATACATTATCAAAACTACAAAAATATCGAGTGTTGTGGAAATGGAGAAAGAGACGGAGGAATGGAATATTGATGAGCCTTGACAGGGAAATTGAATGTCTCCCAAGTGAGACTTGGGATTAAAACTGAAAGATGTTGAGGCCAAATACAGAGCAGGGAAAAGCGAAGTTGGAGACATGTGCACTGTTTAGACAAGGAACTATGAACCTCATCTGTTTACTATACAAACAATTGTTAATACACTTTCGTCCTGAGGACAACAAAAAATGGAAGAGGGGATCCCAGGATAGGCAGGATGCCTATCTAATATCTACCATCCACACTACCAGGAAAAACTCAGGGCTCACTAGCGGCCCTTGACAGCACTATTGTGGCGTGACTTCAGCATCAATTAATCCCCATTAAGCTCCAAACTATAGTCACTGAATCACAACTCTGGAAACATATTGGTTGGTGTCCATTATGATTAACATGTAAAAATTCTGTGTCAGATTTAGTCTCAAAATACATTGGTTGAAGAAGCCACTTGGGTGAGTTGATTCACGGTTCCCCTGGCTACCTGAAACCCTGCCCATCTGAACCATAGACACCCAAGAGTGATAGCAACCTTAACCTCAACCACCATAATGCAGCTGTGTGGATCGAAATTTCAGAGTAACCTAATTTGCCCTGGAATGAAGCTAATTATCAGCTATGTCTACTTAATGACACCCTGCCACATGTCCATACGGTTAAGGTCCTGTACCCCGTTCCAACTTGTACTAATTGGGTTATATTGGAGAGGAGAAATGCACAGGTTTCACACAATGTTGAGTTTGTCAACTCATAACAGCTGATATGAAAAAACATGACAAGACAGAGCGTTTAATAGTAATTGCTCAGTCCAGCTATCACAGCTGATGGATTGGCTTGAGATGTCATTGCCAAACACTGGGAAACCCTGCCTCCATGATGTTCCTTCCTCAATGTAGAGAGGCGTTACACTTGAGGAATATGAGGTTGCTCAGCATCTTATCTGAAGCTTGGCTTCTGTGTGGCCTCATGATGATGCCCCCATGACGAAGGACCAAGACCCGCTCGATGTGAGAACTGCTGGCTGGCACCGACGCGTCCTCATAGCCAGGGGGAAGATCTTAGGAAGATTATTTCTTGTTGGCCAGCCAAATGTAGACTCCTTCGTCCCTCTGTGTCATCGAACTGGGCAGCCAACTCCAGGGACCTGTTTATACGGGTCGCCGAGAGCTTGTGTTGTCACTCTTATGCGTTCCTCTTGTAACCGGAGAAATAACCGCGCCAATTTTCGGTCATCAGCGGCAGTGTCATATCGAACAATCTGCAGTCTGTACTCGGTGTTGCTGCATGCTTTTATAATATCAAATATGCCGGCAGACTGTTCACGGTGCAAGGACTGGGCAACCAATAATCGCGGTACCGATTTTGTGTTTGTCTATGATGTCATGTCGTTTACCTTGTACGTTACGATCGATTCTGTGGGCCGGGAAGCCCGAAGTCAGGATTTCTATTTGGCCCAAATTGTAATTTTTCGTTGATCATCTGACACGGAGATCTCTCTACAATTAAAGCCCAAATTCGGGCCTCTGACTTGCCAATGGCGATAAGTCCGTTCGCGCGATTCAAGTCAAGTCACAAGTCGGACGGCTGCAAGTCCAAGTCAAGTCTCGGTCAATGCGAAAATTTCAATTCAGGTCGCAAGTCCGAATAGTCCGACTCGAGTCCGAGTCAATTGCTCGAGTCAACATCTCTGGTAGGCGATCATTCGTTTTTGGGGATTCTATAAAGGAGGGAGTACCGTTATCCAGTAATGAAGTGAGTATGCATTAACTAAGAACACAGCCACTCACTGCTCAGATGCCTACGGATCATTCCAATGTTACGCGGAGAGAAATTAACAACAGGACGTCATGACTGCGTAAAT
>JAODTK010000058.1:0-15490 GCA_026419785.1 Sclerodactyla briareus | reverse complement strand
AATGCTTATGACTTTTTTGCACACGTCACCAGAGACGTTCATATTATAACATAACATCCATGATAATGTGATGGGAGCGACCTGCGTCAAGGCTACAGAATGTAAACCATCGCACCAAAACGACTACAATACAAGCGATTTCTCGCTCGTTAAAAATATTCCGGGTGAGGGGGAATGTCCGGGGGGAATTTCCGGCACGGTATTATTGTTCTATACGACGGTTAAAGAGTTCAGGTGATGTTTTCGAAAGAGTCCTATAGAGACTATAATGATTTCCTGGTACGTGTTCCGGGTCTAATAACGTATTATTTCGTCTGAAATATAACTAGTGATGTAAATATCTCTGGGCAGGGTTCAGGCATGTTGCATGATTATTCCAAACTAAACGGACACTACAGTGGTAAAGGGATACTTCGTAAGGCTGGGATTCCATAGAGCGTATACGGTCCGTATACGCATGTGTGAGAACTCGCGAATTCACGTGAGCCGAACGGGGGCTATAGTGTTTGAATGTGTTAGATTTAGTTGCAAAGAAGAAATCGGGTTCCACAGAAGCAAAACAAGATATTAAATGGAGACAACCAACGCTGAATAGACGAATAAGCACAAGTACCAATGCGTATATGGATTGCGTATCACCGAGAATTAAATCTATGAATATCTTCCTTAAAAGGCAAGCAACGACAATATGCATGGGCTTGCGAATTTTTTTGGTCTTTTCGCATAAACGTACAGTGTTTTCTCTTCTGAAACAAACGTTTGTTTTCTAAATATGTGGTTTTCACATTCAGCCCGGCAACGCATACGCAGCAATGGAATCCTACCTAACCCTCCGCTCAACAATGGCTATGAGAAGATGCCTCAAAACGGTACACATCATGACATTCGTAAATCGTTAGTAACCCGGGGAAGGAACCTGCAGTTCGCGCGATAGGGGGAAAGATGTGGAGTAATAGAGGTAAAAGCAGCTTTTCTAACAGAAATCTAAATCCGAACGACGCTAACGACGTAGTCAGGAGTAGCAAAGTGGTAAAAAACCCATGATTGAAACTGTACCCCCAAACTCAATGGAACTTATTTTCTCGATATTCGAGTGTTTGAACCAATAATCATTTCCTTCAATGGGCTATATAGCCGAAATAGTTGCATGCTCCTGCGCCCCATATAAATAAGGATTTTGTTGAAACGTTTTGGTTTCTGCCAAATGGAGTTAGGCCACTGCATGTGCGAAAACAGCATGAATAGCGAACTCGTGGTATCAGTTATACTTAAAAAATGGAATAAATTAATATTAGTTAATATTGCCTCGTAACAATGAAAAGGCTACGTACTCCATGATAAAATGACGCAATGCCATCGATTATATGGGATTACATAGAGAAAACCACGGCAGTTAAAAAATTACTTCGTTATTTTATCTCTCTCTTTCCTTGCAGTTCATAAATCATAGATTGAAATTTCGATGAGGTATGTTTTTTTTCGAAGGGAATTCTCTATAACGCGAAGTGCAAAAATCAGCTGACTTTGAATCTTCTCGCTGAATGGATAAGACTCTTCTCGCAATGGCCTAGCTTCCCTCTGCGGATTCCATCCAATTGTAACAAACCACTGATTTTGTGTCGCTCCCCTATTATGATGCCACGTAATGCATGGATTACCTTGGCGATCGATGGAGGAAATGTGCTTCAGCACTTTGTTCTGAAAATCTCTGGACACCGGTGTTCATTCCCGAAAATCCGGATCGCGCCCCGCAGCAACGACATTTTGACAGATAGGGTTTTCATTTCTTGCTATTCGTCGAAGTTATCCGGCGTGTCCAGCGTTGTTCATTGAACACTGCGGTAAATTGCCTCCCCCAGTTTGCATGTGAATATAATATCCCGGTATATATATATAATATATTATAAGGGAGTTGGGGCGGATGTTGGTTTTCTGCCTCTACTACTTATGACATGGATATGGGAACTCACCCTAACAACAGGAGTCAATGCAGTTAGGCCTGCATGAGTAGATCATAGCACCAGCTCATATTAATCATAGAATTTTTGTTTTGGATCGAGGGGGTGCGGATCTTTCGGGTGGCGCCGTCTTTTTTCTTTTATTCTAGATTGTACTGCCTTCGAAATGTCACTATCAGCGTCCTTTCCCTGAATTGTGGAGCTATTTTATAATGCTGTGAGAGGGGCGATCTTTGGTGTTTTGAGGTATTGTCTTATTTGTTGGGGGGAATGTTACAAGGAAGACATAACGTATTGTGATGTTTTAAGAAGCTGAGCGTGTTTGTAGGCGAGTCTCTGTCTCCATTTGATTGGGTTACCAGTCCCCTTCACAGTCCAACTGTTTATCTGCCTGGGATGACTGTAATCACCCTGGTCCACCATCTTCTTCATTTTAGTCAACAGTCAGATTGACAGTCATTGGTAGACTGAGGCTTCCTCGCTGAATCCTACCGGTATCGTAACTTGTTTTATTCTCGTGCAGTGAATTATATAACAGCACTTACCTCGCTAGCTCTGCCATTTCCTAGGCCGGTGATGTATATAGCCTTCAAGTCTTTTGATTTATGTGATCTTACCTCCTTAACTCTTCAATTGGAAATATGAACAGCGTCTTAATTTTAGATATATATTTTTTGGTAACTGCTTTTATGTGCGAGTGATGCATTTCCTTTTATTTGGCCATAACGTTTTACTTACTTATTGCTTACAGCTCCTTCACTATATAGTGCGAGATGCTCCCACCGGACGCATTTCAGCGTCATGCCGCTACAACTAAGCGGTCACAGATTTTCAAGCACCAAATTAACGAGATTAGACACCTACATATGAAAGTCTTTTGCGGGGTTTTGGCCGTGCCCTGTTCGAGTTTCATTCATTCCATTAAGTCATCGTTTCATAAGCCATCCGTGCATTCATTGCATACCCCATTTCGTAGTTTTCGGTGTTTTTCTGTTCTTTGAGGGGGGGGGGGGGGAGGGTGATCTTCCTGTTTTTTTTGGGGGGGGGGCGGGGGACGTTGTACCAGGATTCCCTGTATTAGACGCCTGGAAACCGACAATGAACTAGGACGGTGACCTGCTACATTTTGAATGATCTCGTCAAACACTTTATTTCGGATGGCCACCTTTACAGTGTAAGCTACAGACCCAATCATTATATTTCTTTTACAAAAATAGTGCCCCAAATCTTTGGAACCCCTTTTCCTGGATACTTATCAAAATCTGATGGGTTTTGGTCTTTGCCTGCAAGTGAAAGTGGGTATATTCTAAGGTAACAATGGTGTGAGTTTGTGTCAATCTAGGTGTATTTTATCTTTGACATTTTAAGGACGAATTGTAACCCAACCTGCAATGGTGTTTGTACCGAATTAAGGTCGAGATGAATGTCAATCTAACAAGTTCTCTCTGAGGCTGGGAAAGTATCGTTCGATGTATGGTAATTTGTAAGGCCATTGTTGCTACACTTCTCTGCTTTCAAAGAAGTGGTGGCTTGGGCCTCCAGGTAGGGCACACAATAAGGTTCAGGGCCGGAAACGAAGTCATTTAGAGTTGTCAAAGTCGAGGGGACCTAATGGGGGTCCGCTAAACACGTCAATAAGTCTGTGGGTGAGTATTAGCTATAATGTAGTCAACAAATGGAAAGGATCTGGAGGAGAAAGAACCGCCAAGATGGCACGGACCGAATTGAGAGGAAAAAATAAATAAACATAACAATACCCATATGCAACGAAAGGGAGACATGGATTACAGTTTCCATCAGATTGAGCGGAATCTAAACAATGTTTCTATGGTTGTGACACCTTTCTAATCACTGTTTCATCATTACTATTGGCCGAAATTCAGTTTCTAAACATGTTTCAATTGAACATCAAATTGAAATGTAGCCTATGTATATTCGTTGACTAGTCGTGTTTAGAGATTTGTACTGTGTTAGCATAAAAATGCGATGACCTGATACCCTTGAACAATATTTAAATTCTCAAGGCTCTGAAAAATGTTCAATTCTTAGACACTGGTTGATTGCTCTTTATCGTGTAATCCCATTATTTTCCTTTACATGCTACAAGACGTGCGCATATTTAGTTTTAACAATACCGACTTGTATTGCAAACGAGGTTCATTAGTTCTGACAGTAAAATGTAATAAACTATCAAAAACATAATTATCTCGACACGTTTTTCTAGACAACCGCGAAGGTTCCCCCCTCTCAATTTCATACCACCATTGCCTAATCAGTTCGCTCCGGCAGCGAGAAATGTTATTTTTTTTGTTTTCCAGTCAAGATATCTTCAATCACGGAACCGAGAGATCACTTACGAGGACGTATGATCGAATGCGAACAGATAAAAGTTTAACACTAGGAAGCATTACGATTCCCATCGCTTGCTATATTAGCGTTCATCAGCTAGAGTTGTGAGAACCCCGCCAACTGCCGGGAGAGACCTTTATGCTGCTGAGTAAGAATCACGCGGCGCCGGTTTTAGTTTCGCTTCTATTCTCAATATTATTAGATCATTTCTGAATATTGTCCTACTTGCAGTAAAAGATAGGAATGCAAATGTCCAGCATCCCGTACGTCACACTGCAATTTCAATTAATGCTCATTAGCTGGATGTAAATTGCTGTACATGCAACAACAAAAAAATCTACAATCTTGGAACATCTGAAACTTCAATGGTTATCTTGGATATTAATACCAAGTAACAGTGCCCCAGTACAGATTGAACTTTGGCTTCCAGGGACACAAATAGCTGGGCCCCTGCCCATAGATATTAACATAAACGGTATCAGTTTTAGGTATATCAATCTATGGTTTCCCACCTATACCTTAGACCTTATAACCTATACTGCGTCGGCATGGCATCACATAGCATACGGGGAACCCCTAAATCTGTTGATGCGAAGTATTCTCCAGTATGGCTCCCCCCATGTGGAATAGTTGCCCTCCCCCCCACGGAGGTTACGGAGCCTGTTCCTTGGCTATACACCTACTCGCATTCTGTGTGTTTAGCGCTCTTTTTTTTCGGTAGACTTCACTACGTTTCGTGAAGTAGCAGCGCTTTAAAACTGCTTACTTTAATTATTATTCTTATTATTATATTATTATTATTATTATTATTATTATTAGTATATTATTATTATTATTATTATTATTATCTTCGAAAGTCACATTGTTATTGGAAATGATGACTGGAGATAAGATACATTTCTCGCCACAGTCCTCTGTTATCTTGGTAATCTTGAGAGGCATCACACATCGGATTTGACGAACAGAAATTATTATAGGCAACTCATCACGTTCAAGTCACGTTTTTGACTGATTACGAGGCGTAATTAGTGACGCGAACTCGAATGAGTGTGTAATTCAGACTTGGTGAACGGAATGTCACGTGTAGTACACTCGCCAACTGAAAGGACTTTTCGTTTCCTTCTCGGACTGCTTCCGAAGCATTTGGGGTATCTTATTCCAGTCACGCACGCAGTATTTGAGTTTTTTAGCTGTTTTGTGTTAATACATTTTAAAGGCCAATGGACGTGCAAATATGACTCGATTTTTGGTACTCATATATTATTCACGGCAGCCCAAACCCCAAGATCGAACTTCAAGGAGCCGATCCGAGCGCGTAAGAGGCAATGGGCTATTGCAAAATTCCTATTGTGGCGTCACGGGGGGGGGGGGGGGAAGGCGGATTTTCCATGTATGCAGTAACTCGATTAAAATATTAAATTCGAAAACCCTGGGGCCTGTGACAAATGAACTGGTGGGAAAACCCCCCACAAATTGATCAGAGATATTAAAAAATAATCTCATTCATTCCTGTGTAAATTGGATTAATGCATTAAAAATGCGACAAGCTAGAGCTTTCAAAGAAAGTTGGGGTGTGGGGTTTTGATATCCCCCTTTTTCAGCCTGTGCTAGTTTAATTAGGATAATTTTTTACCTGACGTTTGTGTCGGATAACAACGGCGTAGTAAAGCACCAGCTGCTCGTGAACCACTGCAGCGCACAGCCGATGAGAGACCCTCCATAACTGATAGTCCGAGCGAAACGCTGCCCCATGGTAACTGGCGTGAACAATACAGTAAAAATTAACACCTAAATCCCTTCCTTGAGGCGATATTGTCTTGCACCCGGCGATTATGACCGGCTGTTTATACACGGATATCACGACAAAAATATTCATCACTTCTATCGGGTCTAAATTTGCACCAACAAAAGCATTGAGACGATGACGTCACGAACGCAAACGACGCCGTTGTTTTCCGGCCAATCGCTACCATCTGACCATGGGACTAATTGCCTTTTTATGGTATTATCTTCAATAACAAGGTATAATATACTTTCATTTACGCGTATTCATCCACAACTACTTTTTTGTTTGTTGATTTGGTGTTTTGGTCGTCAATTTGGGGTCCCTGAACCACCGGAAGCTGATGGGCCCTCTACTACGCCAACGTGAGCATGCACCCGCGGCTTTTACATGACTCGTTCAATGGCATTAATACATTTGGATATGCAGTTTTCATCTTGTGACACCTGGCAAAAAGACACGATTAAAACAAACGGCCCATATGGTATATCGATTTTTTTTTCACTAACACTACTACCCTTAGCGGAAGAAGAGGGCGGAGTGCATCAGTAACGCTTTGGTAAGACACATCCGGGTTCGAATTAGCATCAATGGACGATTTTCCTCTCGGTGGCTGTACTCGCAGTTGCGATGGACGAATTCTGGTCTCCACTTCATGTTTCCGCTGTAATACGGTGATTTATGCATGGGATTCTGCGGTTTGTCCCGGGTTGTCATGCAAGGAGTCTCGTCGGCCGGCTGCCGAGCATTCACAATGGACATGGATCATCCGCTCCCACCCCCAGTTCCGTGTGGTCGGATTCTGGAGTTGGCTGATGGTCCTCTCGGGACATAACAGGGCGGTCGCCTGGAGAAGGTTGGACAAATCCACCCCTGCCTTGATATCATCTGAGCACTAATGGAACACGAGGGAGCGAGTTTCTCGCCGGGTGCTCATCCACGATCATATGGAACCAGGGTTCCTTGACGAGTCTTACTTGGCTACCTGCACGCATAGAATCAAATCAAATACTCATCATTGTGTCAGTAGGCGGCCTAAACACCGTTAATTATACAGAAATGCACTGAAAACTCCTAATAACTGTCGCGTCGCTACCGCAAGTTCCTAATCAGACGATATGATTTTAAATATTGCTAAATTACCACACTAAATAAGCTCCACTATTTTGGGTCACTCACCGTGAACATGTGTACTCTGAACATTTAATCCACACGATGGACGCGGGGAACGTATGAGTTTTTTCCATAAGTCTAATTTCCTTTCATTTAAGGCACAATGTCATGATACAGATCATTTTGGCACAGATGAAAGGAGGACATGTCAAAACCCCACGACCCAAATTTGGCAATTCTGGCATATTCCTTGTTGAGATTTTACGCAAAAATGAATTTTATCGTAACCGAAGACGCACCAGAGTAATGCTTTCTGAGGTCGCCTCTGACCGCACAGAGTAATGCGATATTTTGCCCCATTATAGCAAAACAATATTGGGGAGTTAATCGTCGGATTATTGAAATTATTCTTTCGTATCTTATGAACAAATTTGTAAGTTTGATCCCACTGTTTGCTCTTTTTGTCACTAGGTTGGGAAAAATACATGTTTTTGGATTGACGTTGTCATTCACAAGGTTACTCTCGTACCGTCACGGGGCACATTGCGCACTATCAGAATTGCCCCCTGTCTTTTTCACAACTGGAATCACCGAATTCTTTCTGAGGTATGAGTTTCCTAAATATACTAGACATGAGAGCGACCAATCCGGCAGAGTGCTCACATGACCATTGTTCACTTTAATCAGTGGTCAATGTTAAATTCCAGTGTTCTGGAATTGGGTTTGTATTTCAAGAAATGCAAAGTCCACGAGCTAGGCGGACCCCCCGTCACCCCCCCCCCCCCAGATCTCCGTGAGTGGTATTATTTTGGTCTGGGGACCCGTCTGAACACTATTTTACATGTTTACAATCGAAAATGTTGGGATGAACTCTGCAAGCCGGCCATTTTCCAAATGGCCGCTTTGGGCGGTTTTCACCATATCATGTCATACAAGAGTTATATGGTTTAATCTGGTCGTGTATGGCCCGATTTTCGGGGCCAGGCATCCAGTCAGAACACAACATTCCAACTGTGCTGTAGCGGCCGTTTTGAATTCAAAATGGCCGCCAAATGGGCTGCTCACAGTGAGGAAATCATAACATATGCAGGAACCACAAAGGAATATGCCAAATGGGTATTAGTTAGTTTGAATTCTGGTCATAAACTATGGGTATAACGACCAGAATTACAACTATATAAGTCTTGTATGACTGATATGGGGGAACCTGGTGGCTGTTCAGAGTTCATCCCAACATTTTCGCTGGTAACATGTAAAATCTTGTTCAGACGGGTCCCCTACAGATGATATCAGCTCAAGGGAGAGTCATGAGGGGGGGGGGGCTGCATGGTGGGTTTCTCCTAGCTTCATGGACTAAAAAGCATGACCGTAATAACGGTTTGAGATTTTGGTACTATTTTGTCTGGCAACATCAGGCATGCCGTGTGGCCGGAGACTCTGACGCGGTATGTGGTCCTAACAACCATTTGTTTTGTTATTTATAGACGGCATGATGGTTTTCCATCAGTGTTACCCAGTGTCATGTTCGGTTCACACCAGCAAGTCTAAGTACAGATAAAAAAAACTCCGCACACCGAGATTCTAGCATGCTGCCACGATGAAGGCGATAAAAATAGTTCACCTCCCATCAGGCAATAATAAACAAACCCTCACCTCCTACCTGTAGATTACAAAACAGTGACAACCTCTTACCAGATAATTGAGGACGTCCCACCTATAACTAGGCGATAAACACCCCATCGCCCTCTATTGGGGAGACTGATAAAACAACCTGTCTACTAGGTAAATGATACACTCTCACCTCTCACTAGAAAATGATCAACACCCTCCCCTGTCACCGTTGTACAAGAACATTCTCACCTTCGACTAGAGACTGATAAACCCCTCATCTGTAACCAGGTGAACAATAACACCCAACCTTCTGAAAAATAAACACCTTCACCTCGGACTAGGAGAATGATAAACACCCTTACCCGTAACCGGTGAACAATACCCACCAAACTTCTGAAAATGACACCCCTTCACCTCGGACTAGGAGAATGATTAACAAACCCTCACCCTAATCCAGTGAACATAACACCCAACTTCTGAAAAATAACACCTCCACCTGTGACTAGGAGAAGGATAAACACCGTGACTTCCTACGCGGTAAATGAGAAAAGGAACACCCTCCCTCTTAGCTGCGACAGTTCCTCTCTGATGTAGATCGTTCTCTCCTGCATTTGTACGATCTCGATCGGTCTTCTCCGTTTCCTCTGTAGAGAAGCGGGAATGTTTACTCTTCTGAAAAAAGTGTTTATGAATTAAACATATTCCTAAACACCACCTAATTCTTGATCATCACGTTTGAAAAGGCGCCAGATCGTTGGAGAGGCATTTTAGAACGTACAGAACGAGGTCGCTCACAAGTTCTACTGACCAGACGAGCAGACCACGCAAAACATATGGAGCATGCAAGAAATATTGTGTTATTAATTTGTTTCGGATAATACGTTTTGGCCTTTTCGGGGTTTTTTCTTCTCAGTTTTCTCAGTCGTTGTCCACATCGTAAACATGTAAACACGTGAACACTCCCAATCCTGAAATTTTTGTCACCACACATTACTCTCATACATTACACGTTTTTGAGAAGTGTAGTTAGGACATCAAATACTTTCCAAACACGTATATTGACGTTATTGGTGAGCTATACTAGTGTAACCAACTACAATCAACTCTGTAATTGTGATCCGACCAGATTTTTTTCTAAATATGTTTATTTGGGGGTCAACTCTTCAAATGAATTTCATTCAACTACTGAGGTATATACTCTAATCGAGAATAGTTTTGTTGATAAACGAAACAAAAGACACCCCACTGTGGGCATAGAGGATTAAAGAACAAAACCCAAAAGAAACATCCAAACAACATCACGAAACGCAATGGGCCCACACAGGCGCCACAATTCCACCAGAAGTATATTTTCCATACGTCTCTATTATAGCTAACGGGCCCCACGCACACGAAACTATCAGTACCACGCCTCAACACAACGCTATGGGCCCACACGCGCAACAATCCCACAAGAAGTTATACTAAAAGTTTGGTCACTGTAACATACCAACTATCGGTACCACGCCTCACACAATGTCACGCCCACCCCCCGCCCCCAGTCGCCACCATCGACGAGAGGTATACTCACTCTCTATACGGCCTCTCCTAGCATCCAATTCGTCATATATAATCCTTCATTCATTGATGCGGAAACGCCCTGTCGTTTGCGACCGTCAGGATGGGTGATAACGGAAAACCACCAGGAAATGGGTAGTCAATAAATATTCATATCGACGTGACGTACATATGACGAAACAACAAAACGTCGGTTGCAGCGGTTAAGCAGAAGAAGAGAAGACATTGAGAAGACATAAAAGGAGGAGTAAGGGAATGGGGGGATATAAAAAACAAGCGACAAGAACGAGGCATGTCAGGATTTGTCCTTTTTGTGCATTCACCGATCATGTCTAATAGCGCATTTTATTATTTTAGAGCAACCCACCCCCCCCCCCCTCCCTTTAGTATCAGTGCGAAGACGTGATTACACAATAATACGTCGCTTGATACACAACTGCTGATACCAGTATAGTCTTTTGTAAACATTGGGCCACGCTGATGTTCTTGTTAGGCGATCGATCGTGAAAGGAAATAGTATGCGAAAAATGATGTTGAGGATATAGTGTTATGATGTCTCTAAATTTGCATGAATATGCAATCAAACAATGGTAGAGGGGATTGAGATGGAAGAGGAGAGGAGAGAGATATATTAAGCCTATTTGATTCAGCTCCAATATTAGTATTAGTAGTGGTAGTGTAGTAGTATAGTATTAGTAGTAGTAGTAGTAGTATAGTAGTAGTTGTATTATTAGTAGTACAAACCTACATTATAGTAGTTCAGTTAGTATAGTAGTCGAGTAGTAGCAGAGCCACTAACAGTAGCAGTGGTAGCAGTAGAAGTAGTAGTAGTATTAGTATTAGTAAAGCAATAACATAGCAAGTAATAGTAGTGAGTAGTGGTATAGTGTATAGTAGTAGTAGTAGTATTAGCATAAACAGTAACAGAAGTAGTATAGTTAGTAAGTAGCCCAGTAGTAGCAGTAGTATCAGCAGTAGTAATATTAGTATTCGTAAGTAGTAGTATAGGAGTAGTATTATTAGTAGTATTAGTGTTAGTAGTAGTAGTGGTAGTAGACAATAACAGTAGCAGTAATAGTAGTAGTAGTAGTTAGTGGTATTAGTAGTAGTAGTAGTAGTAGTAGTAGTAGTAGTAGCATTAACATAACGCACAGTAGTAGTAGTAGTAGCAGCAGTAGTAGCATTAGTAGCAGCAGTATAATAGAGTAGTAGTAGTAGTGGGAGTAGTAGTAGTAGCTGCAGTGCATAGTATTAGCACTAGCAAGCAGCAATAGTAATATTGTAGTATAGAGTCGTAGTAGTAGTATGATTAGTAGTATATGAGTAGTATAGTAGTAGTACAGCAGCAGTAGTGGTGCTGATCTATGGGAATGTCGTGGATGCATCTGACGATAACTAATTTTCCAATACCACTCCTGTTATCCTTTTTCACGAAAATATCATAAACAGAGCTTGATGCAAAAGGTACACGGAATTCAATCCAGGTCATCATCCTTCTTGAAGCAGACCGTTATAAAATGGCTTGGATTTTACATATCGCATGTATTAATTTCAAATTTCACATTCGTCTATCCTTTGCCCACAATTAGATAAGAAACTTGTAAGTCTCTTCTGCTGTCGTTCTCGGACTCCGAGCACACTTTTATATTCATTAGAAAAACCGAGGATTGGTTCTTATGCCATCGCAATATTCTGTCCAATTTCCTGTCGGAATATTATGCCAATGCGATTCGATATTAAAAATTATTGGCACGGCTATTATGGACGGCTAAAATGAAGGTACACCAGGACGAATGGGTCGCATTTCTTCAACGGATAATTCTGACACCAGGACCTGATCAATAAAGTCGCCAATTCCAACAAATCAAACACTGCTTCGCTCCGCTACTTGAAGAAGCAGAAAGTTGACCCATTGAACGTCTATTATCTGGATGTTTGGCAAACCGTGGACACGATCAGATGGTCCAATCATTTTGAAATAGAACAAAATCCTCACCTGGTTACTTGATCAGCTGCATTTTTGCCAAAACCCCCTGGGAACCACGTCGTTGGCTTGAACAAGCAGGATTGAATGGGAATATTATTAAACAGTGATCATTGGTTGTTCGTTACGTGGATCCGGGGGGTTAGCAGACGACTCGGCGCGTACCGGGGATATTTTTCTTGTAGGGGGTGGGGGGGGGGGGGTGGAGGTGCAAACCCAAGGGAAGTGGATAGGGCGGCAAGAGTATGGTTTGAACTCCTCTTGTTGCTAGGTGTGCCACAGTGTTTCTATCTAATTTTTAAAAAGGAGTAGTCGAGCGTGATTTTTCGGTCCCGCCACGTTAACAGCGTTTTTATTGTATTTTTGTATTTTTAACTGCATTTTATTTTTTATATTGTACAAAAAAAAGCGCGCCCTAGGGCATTCATTTTGGATCGGGCGCTTAATAAGTTTGGTATAATAATATTAATAATAATATAGAGTGCGGCCCTAATGAATGGCCTCACCTCCATATTGGCAAATAAGTACGATTTATGGCACCTAGACACATGCATGTGCTGCGATATTTGGCTGAATACAGCTCAAAACATCGACTGACTGCAAAAACAATTTTTGTGTTTCAAAAATTGTTGGTCATATATGCACTTGGGTTTATGGGGGGGGGGGGGTCTGACCCCCCGTGGGTACGCCACGGATGACTCATATGAGTGTGTGTGCGGTCGAAGTATCTGAAGCAAGGAATTAGACTCCCCTTTTTTAGTTCCCTTATGCGTCCATCTCGCTATAATTTGTGAGGCGGTGTCCTGATAGTTGATTCGACTGAGGCGGCGGCTGGATTCTTTGTGACTACCCCCCACTCTCTTCTCATTGGTTTACGCTGGCAGGACCTTGTTTCTTATGTCTGGTTCTCGAGAGGTGGTGGGGATTGTAAGGTTAAGTAAAGTGAAGGTCTGTGGTGGAGGCTTCAGCGACAGCTCCATAGAAGGGGACGGTCCTAAATGTCGGGCACAAGCCGGGAGCTGGGCAAACATCGGGGGGAGCAAAAACGAAGTTGGGGCGGGGGTGAGGGCGCAACCCTGCGGGTCTGGTGACTCCGCACGTTGATTTATGGGGTCTCCGTTACATAATGGTATTTTTTCACATACGGTTGCCTCTGTACTACTCTTTGGACCCCCAATATCTATCGATTGGTTGTGCCCTCGGGGAAGTGGGGGGTATGGGTATGAGTATCAGGGAAGGATGGACAATGGAATACTGAATACGATGGATATATATTTAAGCCTATACTTTCTCTATTCACCTTTAATTTCTTCCGTGTCGTTGAATGTTAGTTTCGGTATGGGAAAATTCCGTTTTCTAGAAGATGTTCCAATGATACATAACTAACTACCATTCCATCAAGGAATGAACGCTGTACTCGGAAACTGAATATAATTAAGTTGTTTGTGTGCGTCGTAGCCCGACTGTAGTGGTAGATAATTAAGTATTTCCGTAATTCGCGCCACCAGTAAAGGGACCTGATTGGCTGACAAGCTGTTGGACATCACGATTCTTCTAATCTAATAGAGCTAACAGTCCCAGGCCACGCTCACTGCTAGTACTGGTTTTTGTATCAAAAATCAACTTCCTTGATACACGCTGATAACGGAGATCACGTGACAATTTTGGGTTCGAGACACCGTGAAAATTATTTATTAATCACAGTCGACTCGACGCACCCAAGACAACCGTACTCCTCCGAGACTTGGAAAACAACAGAACATTGAGGAAACTTCAAGTAAAATACACTGGCAACCAATCAAACCAACCAGGGGATGGGGTAACTCGACTTCAGTCGGCAAATCTTGTTAGGCCAATCTTCCCTAACTGGTGAAATAAGGATAAGTCAATGGGATTGTTTTACCTTACACATGAAGCGGATGGACAAAGTATACTCCATTTACCTCATGGTGGCTGTTCGAGTCAACCCGGCGACCTCGTAGCTGTGCTGTTAGGGAAAACGTAAAGAGCATATTTTTCATCACGGCGTTGGGTTGTATATTAGCCGTCTCTGATGCCGCGATTTCTATGGGTCCCATGGGGGCTAGAGGCGATATGGAATTGATCGACTGCGCATATGTTGGAAATTGTTTTTTTCATAGTCAACTAAAGAAAGAGCTACAATTTATCTCAGATTCGAAACGCGTTTACCGGAATAGCCTTCCTTCCTACTTTATGCCCCAATATTCACTATATGTTGCGATAAATACTCTCCAGGGATTGTCGGAGTGCCTGACTGGTTCCTATTAATCGTGATAATGTCCTGTGAGCGCTTTGAACACTTCGGTGGTGAAGGCGCCTAGCGTCCCCAAAAACATCCTTGGATGGAACTTCACGAAGTGCCAACACTGAGAGCTAGGAACCGTCCCCTGTTTATTAGCTGAAACAAGTTTTTTTGAACAGAAACACGGCCTTTGCGGAATAGATTCAGCAATCAGGCATCTGAACTCAAGACAACAAACGTAGGCTACGTGAATTACGCATAGGGATGGACGGATTCTTTACTAAAACGAATAATTGTAGGCTCAGCATCATACGCCTGCCTCCATTTCCTGATTCATTATGAATTCAGGTTCGTCATTCCGAATCATAACTACAAATAATGTGTATGTACCGATTCGTGGTTAATATTTACGTCTCGTTAAAAGCCAGCATGGAACTATATACACATTCCTACACCGTTGTCAAACATATGATTCTAAAATACAAATCTTACAGGTTTTGCAGATGCATTGCACTACTCCCATTCGAGTTAAAAAAAAAAAATGTGAAAACTTCATGATTCTCAATCTCGTCCTTGAACGGTCTTCCTGGTACGCCAAAAAAAAAAGATCTTCACGCTGACCGTTTGCATACGAGTTTACGTTTTACTGTTCTGGAAGCCAAGTTAGATCATCAAGAGAGCCTGTCCGCTTAGACGTGGCAGGTGGATTGCACTTGGCATAACCTCTCGCCTTCTGTCTCGATTAGTGCTCAGATGATATCGGGGCAGGGGTGTAGCCATTCCTGACCTTTTTTTCCCAGGACTGCCGAGTTTTTACGTCCCTCCGAAATGACGATCAATGAACTCTGTGATCTGACCACTCCTTCGGAAAC
>JAODTK010000057.1:0-16021 GCA_026419785.1 Sclerodactyla briareus | reverse complement strand
TGAAACAAATTGTTTGTCCATTCATTTGGGGGAACAAGCCTGACCTTGTTAAGAGGGAGGTCATGGTCTCGAGAGGTCTAGGGTGGCCTCAGTTGCAAACTTCAAGTTGAAATGGAAGCTTTATTTGTCAAACCATTATGTGGTTTGTGCAGTAGTTCTTTGCCTAATTATTTGTTTCTTGCTCGTTATTTACAGCAAAGCAGCTTCGTACTATATTCCCGGAGATTTGGGCTAACCTTTCTCCGAATTCCAGTACTTGTTTTTTTTCTGGGGGGGGGGGCCAAAAAACCCTTCTTTTTTTTTAAAGCTGAAATTTACCTTATCATCACGTATGATAAGACAATTCTGCGGCCACCAGGCTACTCGTACTTATTGGTGTCTTCCGTCGGAAGGCGGTGGTCCGTGCGGTTGTTAAAAATAACCGTCATGCAGTGGACAGGGATTTGGGCGGCTGTTTTCAATAGCGTTGTTAGATAATAAGTTGACTGATTCAGTGGCGTTTAATCCATAGTGTATTGTATACTAACAAATAGGTTTCTAAGGGGGCAAAAGTGAGGGTCTCTGCCCATGTTTTATCGCCGCGAAGTGGAACGGCGTTCCATATCTTGTGGCATTGTACTAATAATAATATGGCTATTTCCTGGTTAGGTCGGGTATTGAAACTCATGGTTTCTGAATTTAATTTAGATTCGAATTATTACATCTATGGGTATTGATGCAAATTCTCCCTTGAAGTCTATTGCGTATGACAGAATGTGGTTTGTTTGTTGCATGTTGTAAGGTTTATCATTTGGATGTCAAGATGTTTGTTCGTGTTTGAGAGTCAACGTAATTCCTCCTTCTCAAATTATCTCCATCATCGTTAGGGAAATTAAGACTGGGTTAATAGGGATAGATATCGTTTTTCTCCCGGAAAGTTCGATAGGTTGTTACAATCCGTAATGATAAATGAAATTCACATTTTAGTTTGGACTAGTTAGCGGCCTTCTGTTGCTCTTATGATGCAGTATTAGTATAACATTTGAGTAATACTAATTTCCTCTCTCTTTTATCCATATTTTAATTGCATGGAATAACAGTTAATGTATATATGTTTCGAAATGTTGCAATAAAGGAGGAAAAAAAAAAACTGGGCCGGACGGCATTCGTCCTATGGGGAGGAGGTGGATGGAAGCTCTAAGCGGACCGGCCACCGCCACTAACGTGAAAGAAATTCGACAATAGTACCGCCTCAAAAACAGGGAATCGAAATGGTTGATCGGATAATCGCAATCGGATAGCGCGTTTGGAATTCTATAATGAGAGTCATTCAAAGGTTGCGGGTTCGAGTCCCGTCAGGCATAGCTTTGCAGAGTTACCACGATTCTCGTATCGTGGATTCTCTCAGACATACGAGAGTCAACTGGGCGGAACAGGCATCGTCCTATGTGAGTAGGTGGAAACTCTCAGCGGACCGGCCACCGCCACTGAACGTGAAAAGAATTCGACATGTACCGCCTCAAAAACAGGGAGTCGAAACTGGTTGAAAGAAACGTTGTTCGCAAGAGGCCCTCATCGGAGTTATGACATCCCATGAGGGATTCCAAACGGCCCCAACAGAATGGTCTCATTCAAATACCAAAATGCGGGGAGTATGTCTTTCGGGTTTATGGTCGCAGCGGATTAATTTATGGTGGCGACTATCGTGATGCAAACTTAGACTCGCTCCAACACGCAAGTCTTCTTCGGGTTCTGTGAACTCGCTCGACTAAAATGTCTGCAACAGGCTTGGTATTGCTTCTGACATTTGTAATCATAATATGGAAATAAAGATGCTTGCACCATTTTTGAGGGGCAAGTTCATAATGGCAGTGAAGTAATTTTATGACGCTAATTGTTAAGGATCTTCGGCTCGTTATGATGACTTCGAGCGTTTTGCATCGAGTGAATTTGGTAAAGTTTGGTTTGAAGGAGAATCTTTGTAGAATTTCATCGAGGAGAGGCCAATTCTGACTCTGCAGTATTCAGAGCCTCACCATTCCATGTATATATTAATTATACAAAGTATCTTTACTCCCATTACCGTATATTGAAAGTTCATTAATTGTTTATAAATATGTATATACATTAATGTATTTTTTATCACAATCTGTTGTAATTGTATTGCTTTGTGACCGATAGAGTGACGGAGAGAGAGCAATAAATAAGGGGGGAAAAAAACACGCAAATCTCATAGTAATGGATTAATAATATAATTTTTAAAAAATGGTCGGTGGTGGACACCACTTCAGAAAGGTTGGTATCATGGAAGTTGCTCGAAAAGCTTGAGGGAGACAGCATAACCATAAGCGAAGAAGCCCGGCTGATTTGTAAGGCAATAGGGCATATGAGATGTTTGCTATGTGGGTATTAAAAGGTAATTGAGCAGTGTAGATAGAGTGCTAAAATTACTGAAGGTATACCTCCTCCTTTGTACCGACGCTAATATTCCCCAAAAAAAGCAATATGAACATTGACGAGAGTTAAGGACAGACGGGGGGGCCGAGTGGTTAAGGCGATGGACTGCTATCCATTGTGATCGCACGCGTGTGTTAATCCCCCTTCCTGTGGCGTTCGTCCCTGTGGCGCAATAGGATAGCGCGTTGGACTTCTATAATGAGAGTCAGTCAAAGGGTGGGGTTCGAGTCCCGTCAGTGATAGCTTTTGCAGAGTTACCACGATTCTCGTTATCGGGATTTTCTCAGACAATACGAGATGTTTGCAACTCTGGGGCCGGTTGATATTAAGGTGTCATGTTTTAGGTCTATGTGAGTAGGTGGAAGCTCTCAGCGGACCGGCCACCGCCACGAACGTGAAGGAAATCGGACAATAGACCGCCTCCAAAACAGGATTCGAAACTGGTTGAGGAAAAGTTGTTCGTCACCGCGCATCACCGGAGTTCAAGGACATCCCATGATGGATTCCAAACGGCCCCAATTAGAATGGTCTCATTCAGGATACCAAAATGGCGTGGAATCATGTCTTTTCGGGTTATGGTCGCAATCGGATTTATTCTGGGATTATTCGTGCATCAAACTTCGACTCGCTCAACACGCAAATATCATAGTAATGGATAAATATTATAAGAGTTTAAAAATGGTCAGCTGGTGGGCACCACTTCAGAAAGGTTGGTATCATGGAGTGCTCGATAAAAGCTTGAGGGGATACAGCATAACCATATGAAGAGTCCGTGATTTAAGTCAATAGGGATATGAAATGTTTTGCTATGTGGGTATTAAAAGGTAATTGAGCAGTGTAATATGAGTGGCTAAAATTACTGAAGTTATACCTCATCCTTTTTCCGACGCTACTATTCCCCAAAAGCAATATGAACATTGACGAGATGTTAAGGGAACAGACGGGTGGCCGAGTGGTTTAAGGCGATGGATGCCTAATCCCATTGTGGCTCTGCACGCGGGGTTCGAATCCCACCTCCGCGTGGCGTTGTCCCTGTGGCGCAACGGATAGCGCGTTGGAATTCGATAATGAAAAGTCATTCAAAGGTTGCGGGTTCGAAGTCCCGTCGGGGATCGCTTTTGCAGAGGTACCACGATTCTCGTTATCTTGGATTCTTATCTGACAATACGAGAGTCAACTCGCCGGGTTCGGACGGTCTTCCTGACGAATGTTACGACGTGTTCTCTGAATTTTGCTAAGAATTTAGTGAGGTTTTTAACGTGGTTTTCAAGAGCGGCCTTTGTTTCGTCCAGCGTATGGGCATATCTACTTTGCTACCTAAGAGTGGTTATATTGAGAGTCCTTCTAATTGGCGCCTATAGTCTTCTCAACGCTGATTATAAGTTGCTTGCCTAAAGTTCCCTTTCCAAAAGAGGACTGTCTGAGAGTCCTCCCGTCTAGAATTGGCGAATTCCAGACTTGCTCTGTCCCGGAGACTATTCACAGTAACATGAGGCTTATAGGATATATTGATCATTCCGTAGAAAAATAATGCCTATGCTTATTGCTCTTGACCCACAGAAAGCCTTCGATTATATTAATGGGGTTTTTTGTTAAGACGGCCTCCAGGAAGTTCAGGTTTGGTGCAATTTCATCCGTTGGATTTCAATCCTTGTTATAGGATATTTATAGTCGGATTCTTGTTAATGGCATCTCTCTGATCCTGTTAACATCTCTCGTGGTGTCCGCCAGGGGTGCCCCATATCTCCACTCTTGTAGTATATATATATTGAAGCAATTGCGAATTATGTAAACATGGGTCGCGACATACGGGGCTTAACTCTTCCTGGTGGTGAGGAAATGTTTAAGCTTCGTCAATTGCCGATGATACTAATGTATTGCTTCTAGTTCCAACGATATTCATCACTTTCGACGTATTTTTTGCGAGTTCGGTGAAGCCACTGGTGCTAAATTTAATGTACCAAAATCACATGGTTTAATGATGGTCCAGCCTTTTGACCGCCCTTCCGTCCAATATAGTCTGGAGTCGGTCCCTTCTATAAAATTATTGGCGTATTTTTTTGGTACGAGGATGCTGTTACTTCCTAAACTGGGATAACAAAATTTCTAAAGCCTCTAAGTCCATTAAGTCTTGGAAGAACAGAAACCTCACCTTCCTTTGAAAGGTATTTGATCATGTTCACCTTAATTTATCCTTTTTTTTACTACATTGCTACCTATTTTTCCGTTTCCCGAGCAGGCCACTAAGGATTTAGATAGGGTTTTCTTCTCTTTTAGATTTTGGGAGATTAAAACCTGACCTGTTTCTCGGGAGGTTCATCACCCTTAGTGGTTCCGAGGGTGGGCCTTGTACTCGATCACTTTTTCGTAACAAATTAGATGCTATAATGGCCCACCCTTGATTAAGTTACTGTCTGAGGAACCTCCCTTGTTTTGTTTCCTGCTAGGTATTTTCGTTGCTTCCCCGCTCCGCAGGGTTTCCCCGCGATTTGGTCCAACTCGGACCGAACGCTACATCGTTGTTCTATTGTCCTTACGGCACGCTTGCATTATTATCCTTAAAAACTGTTTTTCTATTGATCTATTTGTTATTCGTGTAAGTCTACTAAAGAGATCGTCCCAAACCTCCTCCAACAGATGGTATTCCTGTTACGGTGGTGCGTAAAAATCCATTTCTTCCTTGAATGAAATTTGGAGGCATTATGTACCAGTATGTTAGATAACACGTTATGTGATTTCCAATGGGCGGCTAACTCACCTAATTCTTTACACACTGTGTTTAAGATTGCCAAGTGGAAAATGGGGTGGTGTGTCCGTTGTGAGAATGTTAAACGCCAATCGAGACGGAATGTCCATCTTTTTTGGGACTGCTCCCCTAAGATTTATATCCTGTTATTGTTGGATCAAGAAAGTTTTCACTAAGCTGACTGATAATCACACTTTGTTTTTATTAAATATTACTTCTTTCGTTCTTTCTTCGCGTTCCTGTGAACTCCTTCGCTAATATGTCTTCAACAGGGCTGTGGTATTTTCTTCTGCATTGGTAAATTCATATATGGAAATCAAGATGCTTGCAACATTTTTTGAGGGTCACGTTCATACTGGCAATAATATTATGACGCTAATTGTTAATGATATTAGGCTTCGTGTTAATGCTGACTCGGAGCGTGTTTTCATCGAGTGAAATTTGGAAGTTTGGAATTGAGATTTCTTTGAGAATGTCATCGAGGGAGGCGCCAATCTGACTCTGTAGTCTTCAGACCTCGACTATTCCATGTATCTCTTATTATGCAAAGTATCTTTAGCTCCCACTACCGTATATTAAAAGTTCATAATCTGTTTTAAATTATACCCTTGTATATACCATAATTTTCACAGTCGTTTGTAATTGTATTGCTTTGTGACAGATAGAGTGAAGAAGAGAGAGCATAATAAGGATAAAAAAAAATCGGGTTAGCGCGTTGGACTTCTCGAATGGAAGTCATTCAAAGGTTGCGGGTTCGAGTCCCTTCAGGGAAGCTTTTTGAAAGGTACCACGGTTCTCGGTATCGTGGATTCTCTCTTACAATACGGGAGTCATCTGGGCCAGGATCAGGCATCGTCCTATGGGAGTAGGTGGAAGCCTCTCAGCGGACCGGCCAACGGCCACTGAACGTGAAAGAAATTCGACAATAGTACCCCGCCTCAAACACAGGGATTCGAAACTGGTTGATTGAGAAAAGTTGTTCGCACTGGCCTCACCCGGAGTTATGACATCCCATGATGGATTCCAACGGCCCCCATTAGAATGTCTCATTCAATATACCAATGGCGTGGATTCATGTCTTTTCGTTCGGGTATGGTCGCCATTCGATTTATGGTTGGAGACTATCGTGCATGCAACTTCGACCGCTCCAACACGCAACTCATTCATATTCATGGAATCATAATATAAAAGTTTTGAAACTGGTCAGCTGTGGACCACCACTCTTCAGACAGGTTGGTATCATGGATGTGCTCGTTAAAAGCTGAAGGGGATACAGCATAACCATTATGAAGAATTCCCAACTGATTTTGAAGTCCATGGGGCATATGATTGTTTTTGCTATGTGGGTATCAATAGGTAATTTAGCATTGTAGATCTGTTGTGTGCTAAAATTACTGAGTTATACCTCCTCCTTTGTACCGATGCCTCTTTTCCCCAAAAGCAATATGAACAATTGACGAGATGTTAAGGACGACGGGGTGGCCGAGTGGTTAAGGCGATGGACTGCTAATCCCTTGTGCTCTGCACGCGTGTGTTCCAATCCCACCTCCTTCGTGGCGTTCGTCCCTGTGGCGCAATCTGATAGCGCGTTGGACTTCTATAACTTCTATAATTGAAGTCATATCGGTTGCGGGTTCGGTCCCGTCAGGGATAGCTTTGCAGAGGTACCACGGTTCTCGTTTATCGTTGATTCTTCTCTCAATACGGGATCACTGGGCCGGATCAGGCAAATCGTCCTATGGGAGTAGGTGGAAACTCTCAGCGGACCGGCCAACCGCCACTTAACGTGAAAGAAATCGACAATATACCCGCCTAAAAACAGGGATTCGACTGGTTGAACAAGTGTGTTCGCATCGCGCCTCATCACGGGTTATGACAGCCCATATGATTCCAAACGGCCCCAATAGAATGGTCTCATTCAATATCCCAAATGGCGTGGATTACGTCTTTTCGGGTTATGGTCGCATCGATTTATGTTGGCGACTTCGTCATTGCCAACTCTTCGACTCGCTCCAACACGCAACAACTCTCCTAGTACTGTAATAATATTAAAAATTTTAAAAATGGTCCAGCTGGTGGCCACCACTTCAAAAGGTTGGTATCAGGGATGTGCTCGATCAAGCTTGAGGGGATACAACATACTCATTATGAAGAGTCCGCGTCTGATTTTAAGTAATAGGGCATGATGAGATGTTTTTGGCATGTGGGTATCAAAAGGTAATTGAGCAGTGTAGATAAGAGTTGGCTAGATTGACTGAAGTTATACCTCTTCCTTTGTACCGATGCTACTATTCCCCAAAAGTCAATATGAACATTGACGATATGCTAAGGTCCTACGGGGTGGCCGAGTGGTTTAGGCGATTGGAATGCTATCCATTGTGCCTGGCACGCGTGGGTTCCAATCCCACTCCGTTGTGGCGTTCGTCCCTGTGGCGCAATCTGATAGCGCGTTGGACTTTCTATATGAGAGTCATTCAAGGTTGCGGGTTCGAGTCCGTCAGGATAGTCTTTTGCAATGGTACCACGATTCTCGTTTATCGGGATTCTTCTCTCGTACAAACGAGAGGCAACTGGGCCGTATCAAGGCTCGTCCTATGGTGAGTAGGTGGAAGCTCTCGCGGACCGGCACCGCACTGACGTGAAAGAAATCCGACACTAGTACCGCCTCAAAAACAGGGAGTCGAAACTGGTTGAGAAAGTGTTCGCGCGCGGCCTCACATCCCGGAGTTATGACACCCCATAGATGGATCCCAACGGCCCAATTAAATGGTCTCATTAAGATACCAATGGCTGGATTATGTCCTTTTCTCGGGTTATGGTCGCAATCGTATTGATGTTGGCGACTATCGGCATGTAACTTCGACTCGCTCCCACACGCAAATCTCATAGAAGGAATAATAATATAATTTTTTTTTAAATGGTCAGCTGGTGGACACCACTTCAGAAGGTTTGGTATCATGGATGTGCTCGGTAAAAGCTTGAGGGATACACATAACCATTATGAAGAGTCGGCTGATTGTTAGTCAATAGGGCATATGAGATGTTTTTGGCTATGTGGGTATCAAAAGGTAATTGAGCAGTGTAGATATGAGTGGGGCTAAAATTCTGAAGTTATACCTCCTCCTTTGTACCGATGCTACTATTCCCCAAAAGCTAATGAAATTGACGAGATGTTAAGGACATACGGGGTGGCCGAGTTGTTTAAGGGCTATGGACTGCTATCCATTGTGCTCGCAACGCGTGGTTCCAATCCACCTCCGTCGTGCGTTCGTCCTGTGGCGCAATCGATACGCCGTGGCTTCTATAAATGTAAGTATTCAAAGTTGCGGGTTCGAGTCCCGTCTTGATAGCTTTTGCAGAGTTTACCAACACGATTCTTCGTTATCTGGATGCCTTCTCAGTACAACTACGAAGTCAACTGTCCGCAACAGGCCTCGTCCTATGTGAGTAGTGGAAGCTCGCAGCGGACCGGCCGGCCACCACCGCCACTGGAACGTGAAAGAAATCCGCCAATAGTACCGCCTCAAAATCAGGGATTCGAAACGGGTTGAGAAAATTGTTTCGCACGCGGCCTCACCCGGAGTTATGACATCCCCTGATGGATTCCAAACGGCCCCAATTAGAATGGTCTCATTCAAGATACGCAAATTGCATGGATTATGGTCTTTTCGGGTTTTGTCGCAAATCGGTTAATGCTGGCGACTATCGTGCATGCAAACTTCGACTCGCTCCAACACGCAACTCTCATAGTATTGGAATAATAATATAAGATTTGAAAAATGGTCAGCTGTTGACACCACGTCAGAAAGGTTGGTATCAGGATGTGCGCGATAACAATTGAGGGGGATACAAGCCACCATTTGAAGAGTCCGGTTGATTTGTACTTCATAGGGCATAATGATAATGTTTTTGCTATGTGGGTATCAAAGTACTAATTCAGCAGTGTAGATATGAGGCTAAATTCTGAAGTTGTACCTCCTCCTTTTGGTACCGATGCTACTTTTTCCCCAACATCATATTAACATTGACTAGATGTTTACGGTCAGACGGGGTGGCCGAGTGATTAAGGCGATGGACTTCTAATCCATTGTGCTCGCCGCGTGGTTCGAATCCCACCCCCGTCGTGGCGTTGGTCCCTGTGGCGCAATGGAATAGCGCGTTAGACTTCTATAATGAAAGTCATTCAAGGTTGCGGGTTCTAGTCCCGCAGTGATAGCTTCGCAGCGGTACCAAACGGTTCTCGTTATCGTGGATTTTCTCTGCCAAACGGGAGTCAACTGGGCCGGATCCAGGCATCGTCGTCTATGGGGTAGGTGGAACTCTCAGCGGAACGCGGCCACCGCCACTGAACGTTAAAAAATTCGACAATATAACCCCGCCTCAAAAACAGGGATTCGAAACGGTTGAGAAAAGTTTTCGCACGCGGCCCGGCCTCATCCGGAGTTATGACATCTCATGATGGATTCCAAACGGCCCCAATTAGAATGGTCTCAGTTCAAGATACCAACTGGCGTGGATTATGTCTTTCGGTTATTGTCAGCAATCGTATTATGTGGGGACTATCGTGCCTGCAAAACTCGACTCGCCCCAACACGCAAATCTCATAGTCATGGAATAATAATATAAAAGTTTTTTTAAAAATGTCAGCTGGTGGACACCACTTCAGAAAGGTGGGTATCATGGATGTGCTCGGTAAAAGCTGAGGGGATACAAGCCTAAACCATTAATGAAGAGTCCAGTCTGAGTTTTAAGTCAATAGGGATAGAGATGTTTTTGCTATTTGGTATCTTAAAAGGTAGTTGAACAGTGTAGATATGAGTGGCTAAATTTACTGAAGTTATACCTCATCCTTTGTCCGATTCACTATTCCTCCAAAACAATATGAACATGACGAGATTGTTAAGGACAGACGGGGTGGCCGAGGTGGTTTAAGGCGATGGGCCTGCTAATCCATTGTGCCTGCCGCGTGGGTTCGAATCCCACCGCCGTCGTGGCGTTCGTCCCTGTGGCGCACTCGGATATCGCGTTGGACTTCTAATGAGAGTCATTCAAAGTTGCGGGTTCGAGTCCCGTCATTGATAAGCTTTTGCAGAGGTACACATTCCTCGTTATCGTGGATTCCTCTCTGAGTCTCTGACAATACGAGAGTCACTGGGCCGGATCAGCATCGTCCTATGAGTAGGGGAAGCTCTCAGCGGACCGGCCACCGCCACTGCACGTGAAAGAAATCCGACAATAGTACCTGCTCCAAAACAGGGATTCGAACCTGGTTGAGAAAATTGTTCTCGCGCGCCTATCCCCTATTTATAACATCCCATGATGGATTCCAAACGGCCCCCCAATTAGAATGGTCTCATTCAAGATACCAAATGGCGTGGATTATGCTTTCGGTATGGTCGCAATCGAATTGATGTTGGGCGTACTATCGTGCATGCAACTTCGACTCGCTCCAACACTCAAATCTCATAGTAATGGATTAATAATATAAGAGTTTCAAAATGGGTGCAGCTGGTGGACACCACTTCAGAAAGGTGGTATCACATGATGTGTCGAGAAAAAGCTTGAGGGGATCAGCATAACCATAATAAGAGTTCCGGTTTGATTGGTAAGTCATAGGGCATATGAGATGTTTTAGCTATGGGGTACAAAAGGTATTCAGCAGTGTAAGATATGATTGGCTACATTACTGAAGTTTACCTTCCTCCTTTGTACCGGCTACCTTTTCCAACCTTTTCCTCCCCAAAAGCAATAATGAACATTGACGAGATGTTCGGTCAGACGGGGTGGCCGAGTGGTTAAGGCCGATGGACTGCTAATCCCTTGTGCTCTGCACGCGTGGGTTCGAATCCCACTCCGTCGTGGCGTTGGTCCCTGTGGCGCAATGGAATAGCGCTTTGGACTTCTATATGAAGGCATTCAAAGGTTGCGGTTTCGAGTCCCGTCAGGGATAAGCTTTTGCGAGGAACACGATTCTCCGTTATCGTGGATTCTTCTCTGACAAGACGAGAGTCAACTGGGCCGTATCGGCATCGTCCGATGGGGCGTAGGTGGAAGCTCTCATGGACGGCCACCGCCACTGAACGTGAAATAATTCGACAATATTACCTCGCCTCAAAAACAAAGGGATTCGCAAACTGGTTGCAGAAAAGTTGTTCGCACGCGGCCGCATCCGGAGTTATGCATCCCATGATTGGATTCCAAACGGCCCAATTGGAATGGTCTCTTCAAGATACTAAATGGCGGTATCCATCTTTTCGCGGGTTATGGTCGCAATCGTATTTATTTGGCGACTATCGTGCATGCAAAGTTCGACTCGCTCCAACACGCAACTCTCATAGTAACGGAATAATAATAGAACTTTTTAAAAAAAAAATGGTCACTGTGTGGACACCACTTCAGAAAGGGTTGGTTGATAGATGTGCTCGATAAAAGCTTGAGGGGATACAGCATAACCATTATGAAGAGTCCCGGCTGATTTTTTAAGTCATATGGCATATAATGTTTTGCTATGTGGTATCAAAAGGTAATTCAGCGGTGTAGATATGAGTGGCTAGAATTACGGAAAGTTATACCTCCTCCTTTGTACCGATGCTACTATTCCCCAAAAGCATATGCAACATTGACGAGATGTTAAGGACGACGGTGGCCAGTGTCTAAGGCGATGGACTGCTAATCCATTGTGTGCTCTGCACCGGTGTTCCAACCAACCTCCGTCGTAGCGTTCTTCCGGTGGCGCAATCGGCTAGCGCTTGGACTTATAATGAGAGTCATTTATTTATGGTGTAAATATTAGTAATTACTTGCTCTGTATGTATTAATACCTGTATATGATTATTGAGAGCAATAAACTAGGAAAAAACAAATATACTAATGGAGTCATCAAGGGTTGCGGGTTCGAGTCCCGTCAGGGATACCTTTTGCAGAGTTACCCACCAGATGCTCGTTATCGTGGATTCTTCTCAGACAATACGAGAGTCAACTGGGCCGAACAGGCATCGTTCTATGTGAGTAGGTGGAAACTCTCAGCGGACCGGCCACCGCCACTGAACGGAAAGAAATCCGACATAGTCAGCCGCTAAAAACAGGATTCGTAAACTGGTTGGAAAAGTTGTTCGCACGCGGCCGCATCCGAGTTATAACATCCCATGATGGATTCCAAACGGCCCCCAATTTAGAATGGTCTCATTCAAATACCAACGGCGTGTATTTATGTCTTCTCTCGGGTTATGGTCGCCATCGGGTTTATGTTGGCGACTATCGCGCATGCAAACTAACTTCGACTCGCTCCAAACTCGCAAATTTCATAGTATGGAATAATAATATATTTTTTTTTTTAAATGGTCAGCCTGTGGACACCACTTAGAAAGGTTGGTATCATGGATGTGCACGATAAAAGCTTGAGGGAGTACGCATGACCATTGAAGAGCCCGGTTGATTTGTAAGTCAATAGAGCATATGAGATGTTTTTTGCTATGTGGGTATCAAAATGTAATTGAACAGTGTAGATATGAGTGGCAAATTACTGCAGTTGTACCCTCCTTTGTACCGATGCTACTATTCCCACAAAGCAATAAGAACATTGACGAGCTGTTAAGGGTCAGAAGACGGGTTGGCCGAAGTGTTTAGAGGCGATGGACTGCTAATCCATTGTGCTCTGCACGCGTGGGTTCGAATCCCACCTCCTTCGTGCGTTTTGTCCCTGGGCGCAATCGGATGCGCGTTGGACTTCCGTTAATGAAAGTTCATCTCAAAGGTTGCGGGTCGAAACGTCCCCCCGACAGTAACATGATTGCCAGTTCGAATTAAGGAAGGGAGTTCGACCCAGCCCAACCCACCACGTAAAACCGCTAAGGTCCATCAGGACGCTACATCATGTTCTATTTCCTTACACGGCAGCTTGCATAATTTCCTTAAACTGTTTTTCTTTTATTTGATTTGTTATTCTGTAGTCTACTAAAGAGATGTCCACACTCTCCAACAGGGATGGATTACTGTTACGGTGGTGTCTAAAAATCCATTTCTTTTACTTCCTTGGAATGAAATTTGGAGGGGCTGTATGTAAACAGTATGTTAGTACAGTTATTGATTTCCAATGGCGGCTAACTCACCGAATTCATTACACTGGGTTTAGGATGGCCAAGTGGAAAATGGGGGCTGGGGTTTGCCCTTTGTGATGTGTAACGCCATCGAGAACGGAAGGTTCATCCTTTTTTTGGACGTCCTAAGATTCTCCTGTTTACTTGTTGGAATCCAGAAGGTTTTCATCACGAAGCTGACGATAAGCACACCTGTGTTTGACTAAAATATGTACTTCTTCGGGCGTTCCTTTGGAAACTCCTCGCTCGCTATATGTCTTCACCGGCTTTTTATTTTTTCTGCATTTGTAAATTCTTAATATGGAAATCAAGATGCTTGCACATTTTTTGAGTGGCAAGTTCATACTGGCAGTAATATCATGACGCTAATTGTTAACGTATTAGGCTTCGTGTTAATGCTGACTTCGAGCGTCTTTCATCGAGTGAATTTTGTAAAGTTTGGATTGAAGGAAATTGTTTTGTAGAATTTCATCGAGGGAGGGCCCAATTCTGACTCTGTTATCCTTCAAGATCCTTCACGCATTCCATGTATCTATTAATTAATGCAAAGTATCTTTTACTCCCAATACCGTAAATTGAAAGTTCATAATCTGTTTTAAACCTTGTAATACCATAATTTAAATCACAATCTGGTTTTGTATTGTATTGCTTTTTTGGTGACAGATATAGTAAGAGAGAGAGAGCAATAAATAAGGGAAAAAATCAAGCAGGACAGATCTCGGTCCAGTCTGAGTTCCCTCCGGAGGCACCCCATCGACAACCATACAGATGTCCAGATCTTCAGTCAGGGGGAACCCTGGCACTCCTGTTATTCCAAGGGGTGCAAATAGGTTTTCACCAAGTACTCCCCCTGAAGAAGCATGTTTCGACACAGCACACAAAGTTCAAATTTAACGGGTACCCCTGCGCCCTGAAGAAGACCCCGTGTCATAGCTCCATCTGAATTGACCCCCCCCAGGAATGGATGGGCCCACTCGCTTAGCTAACTGTGTCAAACCCCGATTTTGTGCGATGGAGAGGGACCTTGAGTATTTTGACATGTTTTTTCTCCTACTGAAGTCATCGAGATGATGACCTAATGGGAGTATTACCTAGGTACTACAAATGGATTGTTTTTTCAAGTCTGCACATATTGCATATTTCCCTACAGGTGCATTGATCTCGTTATTATTATTATTATTCACGCTTGACATGGCGTCCCCGCCCCCTCCATTGTCACAATTAACGTTAAGGGATTACGGTTTTAGTAAGGTAAATGTTCACAATGTTTTACAATGGGGCAGAGTCTGTTAATGCTGATTCATATTTTTCAAGAGTTTGTATCTCTCTACTGATATGATTTCAAGTTTATTTCAGAAAACACTGGGGATGGTCCCAGTTTATTTCTCCCCTAGGCTCTCAAATCATTCGGGGAGAGTTGCCATTGCCTTCAAGCCCCAATTGTCTATTAACGTGAGCCAAATCAGCGTGACACGGTTTGTCGTTGTATTTCCTTATGTTTTACATTAAAGAATTCAGTTATTAGGCTCTGTAATTTACCTGCCCCAACCCCCCCTGGTGATAGGATTTCCTTCTTGAATAATCTTTTTGCTTTCACCCGGGGCTGTCATCCTGTTATTTTAGAGGGAGATTTCAATTTCGTTGTGTCCGATTTTGATAGACTTTAGCAGTGTGACTAATAGTTTAGTCTTTGTCCGGTCGTGACAGAAATGAAGGTTTGTGCATCATGATAATTCTTGTGATAGCTATAGCATCTTTTATTCGTCTATTTCCAGGGTAAATACCTGGTCCCGTCAATATAAGGCTCTAAATTGATCGCCGTTTATCTCCCTTCGAATTCCAATTGTTAATGCCGTTCTTGCTGGTCTTTCCCCTTCAGTGACCACAACCCTGTTTTCATTCATTTCAAAAGTCCGTAGCCAACTCCACTAGGGGCAGGGTTACTGGAGTTTAATGCGTCCTTGTGTAATGACATATCTCTTGTTGACGATCTGCGGAATTATTACAAACTTTTGTCTACGTTTAAAGGGTGGTTTTTCCCTCTGTTATTGAATAGTGGGATACGTTTTAAGCTGAGAATAAAGGATTTAGCCCTCAGGCAGCAGTGTTTTTCGTATTGCGAGGTGATAAGAGGAATACAGGAACCGATTACGGTCTCGGTTCTGAGCTCTGACGCTGATGTCGTTGACCATGTTTTTGTTACTTGTGGATTAAGAGGGGCTTACGTTCGTTCTAGGTTAGGTGGCTAAGGAGGGGGAAACACCTTCTTCCTTCTTTTTACGCCGAGAAAAGTCCCGTGGCAAACAAAAGGTTTTGAATCTATTACTCATGCTAACGTACCACAGTTACTGAAAATGCCATATTAGGAAAGTTTTTCATGAGTTTTACAGCCAGCTGTATTCCGATGTTTTCAGTTGACACTAACAGGCGAGTGCCTCTTATTAATTGCTTGGTAAGGAGATCAGTGGTAATGGTCGAACTCTTTAGAAACCCCATCACTTTACTTAGTTCTTGCAGACCTTTTCGGGCGCTGCAAACAATAAGTCCGCCCGGTTCGGACGGTCTTCCTTACGAATTTTCCGACGTGTTCTCTGATATCCTGGCTAAGGATTTAGTTGAGGTTTTTAAACGTGGTTTTCAAGAGGCGTCCTTGTCTTCGTCCCAGCGTATAGGGTCATTATCACTTTGCTACCTAAGAGTGGTGATATTGAGAGTCTTCTAATTGGCCCCTATTAGTCCTTCT
>JAODTK010000056.1:212500-235170 GCA_026419785.1 Sclerodactyla briareus | reverse complement strand
GTGGAGCTATAAACTCTAATATACTTAAGGCTACTGTACATACCTGACCACACTATGCCTGTATACCATCAATCAGCGAGCTGCTTTCAGATTAGGGTGCAAATCGCCAGGGCTATATGTTGATAGGCTGGGTAGACCATACTGTGATAATTGCTATTGTGATTCTAAAAGTTTGTAATTTTGGGCCATCGTTTGATGGCGGGGTGGGGGGTAATGCCGGGTGGGGTGGTTCAGGCTAGATGGGACATCAACCCAGTATGGGAAGATAGAAATCAATTAAGGAATTGGATTTTCTAGAGGGACAATGGTGTTAATTTTAGGGAATTTCGAACAGAATTTAGAGACAAAGTTTATTAAAATTAGGATATTTACAGACGAAAATAGTTTTATGTCTTTAAAAACCTGATTACTGGGCAGCGCATGCTTGAAATCACCACCATGTTTTTCTGGTTCAACTTCCGACACCTCCGTACCGTATTATTTTCTTTTATGAACCGTATTTCAAAATATAGCAAATTGCTCTCAACAACTACTGCTTCAAAACGTGGAGAAATGTTCTCAATGAAAGCAGAATGCACTGACCAGGGGCGGCGCCACAGGCGGCTGGAGTTCCGGCGCTGCCCCCCTATGGGCTTTGGGCCGCAAAAATAAAATCGACAGAATGATTTTTTTAATGCACACTTTTCCGTCGGAGTGGGGTGAAGTGTCAAATACTTATCCAACTTAGGCTATTTTCTATTTCTTTCTCACCGAGATGTTTACCAGGGCCGTAGCGAGCGGGGGTGTGGGGGTGTCACCGCCCTCCCAATAATTTCATTCCGTCGGCAAATTTCGGTCTGTCGGCAAAAGGATAAGGGAAGGAAAGAAGTATGAAAAGAGGAGAAGGAAGAAAGAGGGAAGAGGAGAGGAGGAAAAGAAGAAAGAGGGAAAGAAAGGAAAAGGGAAGCAAGGGAGTGAAAGAGAAGGCAGGGATGCAAGTGAATAGAAAGAAACAACGGAAGCCGACTTCATTATCGAATATTTATCGGATTTTATTTGGCTCTTCATTTAATTGGCCCATTCAGCGTCGGCAAGAGAATGGCAAGTCGGCAAACATATATTGTGGCGGCTCGTCGCCGTCAGTGTAATTGGACGTGTTACCGAGTCTTGTCGGCAAAAGGGGAAATGAAGGCGTACGTTAGCGTTTCACATTCTATTTTTCATGAGTTTGTCAGTTATTGACAGTTTTTGTTTCCTATTGTCATAGATTCAGAAATACATTATTCCGGAGCACTTTTGCTGAAAACAAATAAGAAAGAAGAAAGAATTTCCCAGAACTTAACAATGAAAACAGTTTCGGTTTTAGGCGGGAATCATGCGAGTGGACAAAAAAGTGAAGGATGTCTTTGAAATTCAATAAATGGCTGAAAATTTGCTACATTGCCTATCGAGTGTCAATTTTGCGCGCTACGCGGCAGTGTATATCGATGCGTTGCTTCAACCACGAGCTGTAAGAGGAGACAACCCCCTCCCCTTTAGACCTCCCCCACATCAGTCACCATGCCGGATCAGTCGGCAAAAACATCATCTCTCCACACCCCCCCCCATAACCAACCATTCGCTATACCGCCCCTGATATTACGGTTTGAGAACACTGTGGGTCATTAGGAAGCCACGGTTGTTAATATAGGTGAAAGGACTCAAAGTTAACTGCAAACTTCGCGGCCCTATGTCGGACCACGTGCCATGCGTGATCACTCCGACCCATTGGATTTATGTACGTCATTAGAATTTCGAATTGATTAGTACCGAAAGTTTTTTTGGCAAAAAGTAAGCCTACCTACCTGAACAGCAAGTAGTCAGTGTATCGGGTTATTTTTGTCAGATGCATATATATGCCAAAATATGACCGGCCTGGAGAAATTATCATTGCATTTTAATTTTCCAGAATTGTATGGATTTTGGTAAAAACTCGTTAACGTAGATACACTTACAAAGTGTATAATGTGGCACATTTTGCATTATAAGCAAGATAATGACTCAAAAAATCGCAAAGGGAGGGGGACACCCCCTCTCCTTGGACCCCTCCCCCATGTCAGAATCCATGCCAAATCTGCCCCTCCCCACCCCCTTTGTAAACCCTGGCGCCGCCTGGCACTGACTCTTGCAACATCCAGGCGTAACTTAGAACTTAGAACTCATTATATGATTCAAAAACACTATATTGAAGTGATACATTGTCCTTGCGCTAGTTACTGACCTGTACAGAGATTTCCACTCTGTCTATCATAACGAAATTTGATGGGGGGGGGGAGGGGGGTGGAGTTGGTGACGGCTCTGGGGGAGGGATCTAAGGGGAGGAGGGTCCCCTTCCCATTTGGAAAGAATTTTCGCATTTCAGAGACTTAGATCATTTGGTGCATTATTAGCACTCCAAACCACTTGCTTCCTCCAGAAAATAAATTTGCAATTTCAACCTGTTCTTAGATGCGATTTTCTGCTATGAATCTTGTGATTTTTTCTGGACAAATTGAGGGCAGTGAGTTTCTTTCTTTTGGGTTGATCTAAATCTCGTCCTTTCCGGGGACCGCCGAAGTTCCCCTATCCACTTTGGGAAATTTTTGCATTCAGGGGCTGAAGAGGCAATGTGTGAAACACAGGACTCCGAAAACCAACAATTCTTCCCATAAAACTAATTGTGCATTCTCACAGTCGTTGATGCGGTTTGTGCTGTGAATTTTTGAGGTTTGCTGCCGAATCGAGGGCCAGTAAATCGTCTTCTTTGGGAGTTGGTCTAATTCTCACCTTTCGGGAACCCCTACCCCACTTTGGGAAATTGTGCATTCTAGGTGGCCTGAGATGGCACTTTTGGTGCCAATATAAGACTACGAAACACATTCTTTCCGAAATTTAATTGTGCATTTCCGCATGAATTAGATGCGATTGCTGCTTCAAGTATTGTGATGTTTGCTGGCAATCAAGGGCAGTGGTTCCCTGCTTGGGAGTTTGATCTAATTCTCACCTTTCAGGGGACACCAAAGTCCCTACTTCTCCCACTTTGAGAAAAATTTTGCATTTTCAGGTGGCTTGAGATGCAGTTTTGGTGAAATATAGGACCCCGAAAACACTTGCCTTCCTTCCAAAGTAATTTTGCATTTTTGAATGTTTTAAGAAGCGATTGCTGCTCTGAAAATACTTGCGATTTTTTCTGGCCCGAATCGAGAGCCGTGTGGGTTCCTTCTTTGGGAGTTGGTCTAAAACTTACAACCTCCACAGGGGGACTTACCGCCCAAGTCCACCCCCCCCCCCCCCACACTTTGGGAAGATTTGTAATTTCGGTGGCCTCAGAGCAATTTGGTGCAATATAGGCACTCCAAATGATTGTGCATTTTCACATGTCCTAGATGGAACTTTGAGCTATGGATCTTGTATTTTTTTCTGCCAAAATCGAGGGGTAGGGACCTTCTTTGAAGGTTGGTCTGAATATCACCTTTAAGGGGACGGCCAAATCCCGTTTTTCACTTTAATAATTTTTAAATTAAGTGGCATTGATGCAATTTGGTCATTATGTCACTCCAAAACACGAACTTCGTTCCAGAAATAATTTTGGCATTTTCACATGTCGTAGACTCATGCGATTTGCCAAGTTGCTACTCTGGATCTTGTGATATTTTCTCTGCCAAACTAAATGATCACCTGGCCGCAGAGTAAGTTCCATTTTCGGGAGTTGTTTGCCTAAATCTGATATTGTTTGGGGACTGCCAAATCCACCTTTCCCCACTTTGAAGAATGTCTGCATTTTTCCGGCTGGCCCTTAAATTGCGATTTGCTCCTCTGAATCTTGTTTTTTGTTTTCTCGCCAAAATGTTGACTGAGCACTAATCAGTAAGTGCCTTTCTTGGGAAGCTGGTCGAAATCACATTTCTCAGGAACCATGATCAAGGCTCCACAGTTAGTGCATTCGGATGCTCCAGGGTCTCTATGATTTCCTTCACCACGTTTCCGTTTCTTTAGACGCAAATCTTCTAAAAAGAGATTGCCCGAATATCATAAAGCGCTCGAATGCATTGCAGTTTACGGGTGACCGGGTACATAAAATACGCTCTCGGCGCGCCAAGACCTTTGCTCAATTCAGGGATATTTAATTTAAAAAAAACTACGATTGCCTCAACCTTTGCCGGAATCAGAAATTTGATCGTATTTCTGCCTAAAACTCTCTCTCTCTCGTTTTTTTTTATATCTATTCGGCTGTCTCATTTGGACCCTGGCGTGGTAAACTGCTTTTGCTACCGGAAATGAGAGCTGGGAAGGGGGGGCGGGCGGCGCTTCCTTTCCTATGTCCGCCTCAGAGATCTCCAGGACATATTTGTAAAATATGCAGTCACCGGATTACTAGCTAGAGAAAAAATAGCTCGAATATATGTCATACTTTAACAATACAGACAACGATATAAGTTCACCATTGCGCGCGAAGCGCGCGAAATTTGTTGCCCCTTTGTGGATATTGCTTCGAAAATTGGACTATCAGCAGAAAATCCAAGCAATCTGGATGAAAATGGGAAAGTGGACAAAGCAGGAATGACAAATGCTATTTGAAATCAAAAAAGGGGGTTTCGGACCTGTCGAGTGGGCGGGGGGGCGGAATGGCCCTTCAGCCCTCACATTTTTCACTGGGGGTGGCGCCCCTCCAGCCCCCACCCCCCCTCCCGGTTCCTACGCCTTGTGAAGTTATATGTTGTATTCTTACTCAGGGATCCCTGTTTCACCTTGTTTTTGTCTTCATGGCTACTGTTATTCTCATTAGTCACTAAGCTCGATAAAACGATTAGCGTTTTCTAAGAGGTCCTTTGTCTACCCTTGTCATTTCATTTATTATACGACGAAATATACCGATCGAATCGGTTGCGCCCTTGAGAACGCTCCAATAATTGAGCCGACAAACATGGGGCGTTCTTCCTTGATGCGCATCCGCTGCTCAGTAGCAAGAGATGCTCGCGTTGTTGACCCGTTGTTGACCCGGACACCAGCAATTAAGCCGGATATATATTGGGGCAAACTTCTCAAAACCTGAGCGATTCCGGCTCAATAGTAGATCTTTTCCCCGCTATTAACCGTTTAGCAGCCAATAACCCCAACGCTATTTCAGGTTATTATTCTGGAATCTTGAAGTGCATTTCTAGAATGAGAGGCGCTATATCATCATAGTTGCCGAGGAGAAGTGTGTAGCTACTTAATTCAGAGTCTAGGGGACCAATGTCAAGGAGGCTAGGGCACTACTCATTATGGGGGGGGGGGGGGTCAGTATTTGAACAAAGTTGAGTAAAATTTTACCGCCCGTTTTTTCGGTCGAAATTACTTCCAGATTTGATTTTTCCCTGACGCCACTTATTGACCAATTTGAACCCTAAATATTTTCAGAGAGTGGGTTTGTCGTCCCCCCCCCTCGGGTATAATGGCAGATTAGACAATTGAGGTGATGAGCGCGAGAATAATGCCCGATTTCAATAATTGTATCGAGTCCACGCGTATAGGTCCTATAATACGAACAGGTGGCCACCTCTGCGCGGCACAAATGCTGCCGCATGAGTTTCAGTGTGTCACGTAATTCTTATTGTTTTGTTGTATCTCCTTTCAGCTTGTCCTGAGGTCGGTACGGAGCGAATTGCGAGCCAGATGTCCCCGGCATGAGCAATGCCATCGTTTCGTTGGACCACACACTGCCAATTTTCAGGTGATGGGCTGCCACACCGACATAGTGATCGGTCATTAATCGTAACGCCATATAACCTTTTATTTCCAAAACGGTATCCCAATTTAACCTCATAACTCTTTTCATATTTTTTTTTTTTTTTCGTCTTCTTGAACACTACTGTTAGTTGCGGATATGCCACCTAACCTGATCATTCATGTCTGAGTAGAGAGCTTGCTCTTATTCGGAAGCATTTACTAAGTGTCGCATTATCGCGTTGATTTTTTTTCTCACTTGTCTTATGCGATTAATACATCATTTCGACCCAGTGTTTTCTACTATATGTAGGTTCACTCCCATTGTTGATCCACCTTCTGTTGAACGAGTAGAAAAAAAAAATGACATTATTGGCCGCGAACTCTCAGGTATTTCATATGTTTCTTGTTTGTTATTAATTCTATTAATTCTTCTTGTTATTCATCCATTGGAGGTGCAGCCGATGTCGGTACTTCGATATGAGACTGTATTTGACGAAATTCATCCGGTTGCTGAGATTACCAACAACACATCTCGACCACATTCCTACGGAGTGCATGAGCTTATTGGAGGAGAACTTGAGGGCCAATTGGGTTAGGCGTCGAGCTCGTAACCCAGTGGTTTGGGTTCGAGTCAAGCTTTACCCTTCAGCCAGGTGGCTTTATCTCGATTGCCACGCCAGCCAGGTGTGAATGGTACCCTGTTAGGTACTTATATGCTGTTGCCTGTATGTGGCTGCACCCATGGTAAATTCCTTCCCCCCAGGGGACCGATGATTGGTGTGGCCTAACTGTTCAGTGTGGTCAGGTGCGAATATCAGGTTTGTGCACTATACTTGTGGGTGTGAAAAGTTACCAATAGCAGGGGTTATGCTGTGAAGCGCTTGAATTGGTTGCCACATACAAACGCATTATTATCATTAGAGATATTCCACTCCATTAGAGTGAAATTCACTGTTTTCCTCTCAGGGAGATAACATAAACTACGGGGGCGACTGTATGCGACTCCACACAGTTAAAATTGTCTAAGGCAATTCACGCCTTTTCTGGCCCCGCCCACCAAGAATTGGTTCTCTACGATAGACTTTTCCGCGGAACTAGTAAGTGACCTGTGTTAAGCAATTCAAAATACGGTTTTCGACGGATTGTAACGGGGCAGCGGGAGCTTCCTTTTTTTCGAACATATGAGAACAACCTGCGTTATTCCCACAATGGAGGAAAATAAACACAATCCTTCAAATAAGTTATCTTTAGCTAACCATTTGTTTTCTTTCACTGCAGTCAACATGAGTCTAATTCAGTCACGCAGTATGTTTGTGTGTGGCGTGTGGCAAGGTAGCTCCTTGTGAGCACGGTATCTAGAAAATACAAACATCCATGAAGCCATTAAGTTCAAAATCAGAATAGGTAAGGTAGGTTTACTCTGATGAAAAGAAAGACCCTAATAATGTGGGGTCAGGTCCAAACCTGAGCAGCTTGTGAGCATGATAAGTGAGCAGAGTAATGATTGTAGAGCGCTCTTACATGGACCCACGAAAGGTTGTCTTGTGGGGTATCGATGATTTACTATTGGATGAGGTGCGGTCCACTGTTCATCGAGGTACCAGAGGTCATCGATTGGAAAGTTTTTGAAACCACGATATAAATATGCAAAGAAATATTGGAAAGAGGCCATGGAGGTTTGACATATAGAGTAGATAATTGGGAATGGACCTGTGCAAACGAAATGATGCTAAAGAGCTAATGCTTAGCATGGATAATTGTATGTAGAGTAGATGCTGCTTTTTTGGATCAGGTTCAAAGTCATCGATGTAGATTAACATTGTAATCATGACAACTTATGGCTGGCTATGTGCTGTTTATGAATATTTCGACTGCGGAAATCGTGTCTTTGATTCAACATTTTGTGCCTCGGTCAAGAGAGAGTGACAGAGATCTTGGTACATTGTAGACGGACTGCATTGTATTGCAGGAGTGAATTACGAATATAAATTTTGGGAAAAGAAGCGATCTGAGTTCGAAAATTCCAGGATTACTGAAAAAAGTTACCTGCATGATATCGCTCCAGATATATTGTGTCCTCTTAAACCCTTTTTTTCAAATCTAGTATGTTTTTCATCTACGAGGAAGTCGATACAAGTTTCTAATAGTAAAAAACGATTCTGTACGAAGTATTAATACTTCGTTCGATCGGCGTCTTGATTGGTTATTCAAACACACGTTTGACAATGTGGTATGATGGAGAGCTGAAAAACTGCCTGACTGCTGTGTGCCTGAGTTTTTTCTCTTTAAATTGCAAATAATGTCACAATATAACCTATTTTACGTGGGTGGCGGCTTTGTCGACTGTTCGTGATAGATAATTTTGCACAGCGACTGCGACTCGAACAAAGGGGCCACGTGATCAGTACCCAGCTGTGTTGTCAATGAGGACGTAATTTTGTATACAAAATAATGCTAGCAGTAGGCGTGGCTACGATCATCTCCTGGGGATTGCTAGCTCTGTCAGATGATGTATGGTGTTACAACCCTTCAAGCCAATCAAATCGTTCTTTGAGGGTGAATTACGTAATTAATCTAACCTATCAGTCGACTAAAACGCACCCACTGTGTAATATACAGAATCTAAAGTTTGGGAGTATTGGTTTCACAGCTTCTATTGTGTGGAATACCCTTCCAGAAGTTCTGAGTGCTTCCATGTAACTCGGGCAGCTTAGAGTCACAACTCAAAGCCCAATCATTTTTTTTTTATGTGTGTTCTTATTGTACGCCGCATACCCGAACTATGTTCGTAGAGTTACGCTAAATGTGTTTTCTACTCACATTACAACAGATTTTCGGGTTTTGCGGTGGGGGGGAAATGCTTCTGTTTCCTAATGTTGTTTTAGAAACATTTCACGATCAATAAAATGGTTCTGAGCCTTCTTCTTCCATTTGCGGGGGTCTGTATGTCTTTCGTCTTGAAATGCCACCCGAGACATTCGACTTTTCACCTCTTCCACTACAACTACAACTCATCTCCCTGGACATTACGTAGATCAGCGTATAGTATCCATGCACGAACTGCACCCCCGCCGGTCTTGAATGGGTTCGATCCCTAGCTCGGCAAGTTCCCATGATAAAAAATAAATAAATGAACCTTTTACGTACGATCTCGGTTCCCTTGCTCAACGTTATTCATCATGCGTAACCCCCTCTCTTTTTAGAATGACAGTTAATAAAATGGCTCAGTTTAGTATTGTTTCATGATGGGCCGTTACTCTACTGGCTTCTAAGTTTTTCCCTGTCTGCTGTGGATAGTGAGTACCAATTTGGTCACTGGAATTTTAAGGCACAGATCTCGATGGGCCTGCGATGTCACGGTATCCCCTCTCCCTGCATAAGGGCGAGGGCATTCCTGTAATCTTTCAGCCACATAGAGTATTGAAGTGGGATCGAGTACTTGGGAACCACGTTTTGGAACTGCAGGGATTTCATGTGGGGGAAACTAGGCAACGAGAACACTGAATATTCCGATGGGAAGTGGCGCTTTTTTTTTTGGGGGGGGTGTACTTGGGGAAGGGGGGGGGGTGGGCTTTACTGAGGAATGACTTACTTTTCATTTTTATTTTTATATACGAGTATTTTTCTTTGCGAGTACACACCGTGGCGGTAAACCGCCAACGTGTAATATCCCACTTCCGCGATCAGTTGGTTGAAGGCTGTTATATAGTTTTCCATGTGGATAGCATTATTTATAATAATGATAAGGACTAGAGCTTTTATATGTGCAAATTTTCACCGCGAAGGTAGTCTCAAAGCGCTTCACCTGGTCATTTCCTCCCTGGTCATTGAAACACGGGTACGCACTCCTGACGAAAATCCCGGAGAGTAAATGGCTGCCAAAGGGTGCCGGTCGTGCTCAGTTCCTAGCAGGTCCCCAATGCACCCCCGGGTATAGAGTAGTAGTGGAGGCAAAAGCACCTTGTTCAGCATACAGTACAACCGGAAACAAACCGAACCAAAAACTGGAAAATGCGCAAATTGGGCAAATTGCGGATTTTGACCCCAAGATGCCTTCCTTTTTCGGACCAAATATCGGTCCAACACCTACCAAGTTTCGTTGAAATCCGACAAACTTTCGATAATGAAACCTAATTTGACTCTCTGGGGACCTGGAATTCCTCAGTTCTTCAGGACGCATTTTATATCCCCACCTACTAAGTTTTGTGGGACTCACCCAACTTCCGAAAAATGCGCAAATTATGCGAATTTCGTGACTTTGATCTCTGATGACCCCGAATGTCCTCGCAACTTTTTTCGGGAACCAAACATCGTCCCACACCCACTCAGTTTTACATTGAATCCGAACAACTAACTTTTGTACTCGCGTAATTTGGGACCTCTGGTGACCTTGAAATGACCTTAACATTCACTTTTCCAGGACCAAACATAGTCCCTACTTCCCACGTTTCGTGGCAATCCGACCAACTTTGAAAATTGCACAAATATCAATTTAGCTTACCCTGCCGTGCGGCGACCATCATCCCCTTTCGACAATCATACATGAGATTTCACTATGGCGGACAATGTGTGCCAAGTTTCGCCTCGAACGACAAAGCGTTGTAGATTATTGCGCTAACGGAAAAACTTCCGATCGTGAAAAATTAAGCAATTAGCGGACCCCGTTCATGTGGCCATGCCACTTTTGAACTCATCCGATATTCCTAAGGCGGGACCTGTGTGGCCAAGTTTCGGCTCGAACGGACAACGTGTTTGAGAGTTAGTGCGCTAACCACGAAACGCGGCGGACGGGACGCGGAGACGCAAGCCAAAACCATAATATCCCCGCAGTGGGGATAATGAGATTAACCAAACCATGCTGTGACCCCGCGCTAACTGTCTGACCATGCCGTAACGCCCCGAAAATGTGATGTTCGAAGGGGAGGGGGGAGTATCTGTGTCGGGACGAAGGAATTAACCCTCCGCCTCATGAGCAGAATCCTCTATAACGCAGAATGTTTGTCACTCTTTTCCGTCAATCGCATGAACTGTCTTCCTATAATACTTACCTTGGGCCGCAGAACGTCACTGGCTTCAACCAGTCACAGATCATACAAACTTATTTATTTAGGTATGTATTCATGTGAATACGGTATCAAACGAATCTCGCCATTTGGCATCGTGGTATACAAGGTTATCTAATATGCGAGGTATGCGAGAGGCAAAATAAATGAGAAACATGTCATTCCATTAACATATAACTTAATCCGCTGCTCCGTCCAAGATTGTTCTTGTTAAAAGTCAGTGAAAATGCGGAACATGATTTGGAAGAAATATGATCTTTCTGGTCAGCATATCAAGAAAATGGAGTAGTGGAAATTAGATAGTGAATATGAGGCAGACCTATTATTACGGCACGTCTTCAGGACATAGGTGGGGGGGAAGAAAAGGACCTGCTCAATGCGAAGTCACAGCGAAAATGTTTCTTCTTTGAAACCTCCTTCCATGACAATAGTGACCCGAATTTCGCATAAAAAAGACACCAAAGTCATAAGAATTGAAAGGTGCATGAATTTATTCAGTGCGAATTCAGGAACGATTTTTTTGAGTGGGGGGGGGCTGAAGTTTGTAGAGTAGACTGCCATGGGGGACGGTATCTAAGTGAGGGGGTGCCGCCCCAATTTTTGCATTTTTAAAGGTCCAGATGCAATTTGTGCAATATAGTACACTTTCACAGTTGTTTCCCTGTTGAACTAGTGCTATGATAGGACGTGTTGTCAGGTCCCCCCCTATAAAATCTCTGGGCCTCACTAACTGTATGTGTTGCTGGTGATTACCTACAATCGCTTGATTTTAAAGCCTTATTAAGTTCATGTTGTGAAATGTAGGAAGATTCTGATTTATCACCTGGGAAGAGTAACTGCAGCAGCTAATACATGGCCGATTGTACTCCAACCTTCCTCGCAGGTGCCCATTTAACCTGGCAAGAGGAGCAATGAAGATGAACACCTTGCCCACGAGCACGACGGAAAATCTGGATCGGTTCTGGGGATTCCCAGTTGGCAGTCTGGAGCTCTAACTGACTTAGCTAATCCGATCTCCGATCCAATTAAGGATTGAAGAAACACCTCTTTGACATATTTTGTAGTTATTTCTAAGAGAAAACTTTTGTTTATGTAATCAAAAAATATATTATTTACTCTAACTGTACTGATCTCATTTTTTAATGTAAGACTGACAATTTTCCGTTAACATCTCCTGCAGAACTTGCAGACAGAAAATGTATATACAAAAAATCAGTAAAAAAAATTGAAAATAAGTAGAGCGTAGAATCCCTGTGGAGCTTTGCGAGCGTCCATGAAAAAGATCAATTATGTCTGACACTCAGTCATAATAAAATTAACAATATAGAGTGAACCCCCCCAATCCCCCACAAAAATCACTATTCATTCATAACTATGACCCTATTCCATAAACATCTGTACAGTATTTTTTGGATCTATGGGTGGCATGCCATGGTGGTCCACAATATATAGCACAAATACCAAAATTAGTGAAAATAGGACATAATAATCACACACTCCATATTTTTCCGAATAATACAATCATTATCTTACCGATTTAGCAACCACGAGGATTAAAGAAGTCCTTTTTATTCTACGCGGCCAATTTCAATAGAATCAGTATAAGATCGCCATTGGCATACCAGTTCTATTTTTGGCACTGACTCTTTCGCCAGCTGACCAGTGCAGTGCATGCCGGTGCGACGGTACATACACAATACTCAGTGCACGGGCTTGGAGGCATACAGGACATACAACGCTAGAGCTTTATATCGCTGGCGGCACTCCGGCACCCGCAACACATAGGCACGAACGATCAAATATTTGGCGTTGAGTAAGGCGAATATAATTCTGAGGTTCCTAGCGATTCGTGCCCCGAGGAAAGTGTGGGAAAGTGGGGAGGATACATGAATTAATCTGAAGATATGCCTACAATAATTTTCTAATAATTTGTAAATAAAAAAGGGGCTTTTTGCCTTTGGGAAGGGGGGCCGGAATGATATGTGATCGGACTAAACTATTTATTGTACATTTGGAATTGGGGAGTTTAGTGATGATCTTAACTCTATTCCCTTCTCATCTCTTTCACAGACCTCAAAAATTGGTCGGTTAGTTATTTTTCTTCTATACGGATTGAAAACAAACCTATTCCCGAAAATGGAACTATCTTTATGACAAGAAACTTAAATTAATAGCCACGTGATCTACGGGTATTCATTTTCAGTGGTCAATTAGCACTGAAATAGTCACAAAACACAGGGTTTGGGTGCAAATTTAATTCATACTACCCTTTTTCATTTCTTCAAGATGTTGGATGATTCCAATGGAAAAAAAGAGTTCCAAATTCCAAACAAAGAGAAAAAGTCATCCGGACGGCGTCCGTCGGGCGACTGCTAAATGCATGTAGAGTGGGAGTAAGGCAAATACTCGTAGCCGGAGAGTCGCGGACTGAAACAGTGGGGTTTTAGACTCTTCGTCAGTTGATTTGTGGCTTGGATGACAACGAATGACGTGACTGAGTGGAGCCTCCACGGGGAAGAGGGGCAAGTGCCACAATTCTACTTGCGGCGTGAAAAAAAATTTTGCTTGAAATGGCATTGGAGCAATATTCATGGGGTCGGGTGAGGTGCTAGATATACAAATTAAAAAAAATGGGGGGGGGGGAGCTGCTGTGCCTGTATACTTTTCAACCAATTTTCCAGCGGGGGAGGCGGACCACCCCGAAAAATTGTTGTTGCAAAACCTGCTCAAAATGGACACCCATATAGCTCAAAATCTGCACGATCATGGTACATCGAATTGCACATTGCTGGAATGGGTAGCATTTCTGTTTTACAACATCGCATGGCGATTTTCGAGGTGGAGGTGCCTGGAAGGGCATAAGAACGGACCTCATTTGTGTGTAAGTCAATAGGGGAATTAATGCGTGTTGTGTTCGGCCATATTGTGTGCACACAAGCAATGGAAACGTGCGTGGTAAACTAGGAACGTTATCAATTGACATGTCGCTATCAGCATGTAATTACTACCACTTTCACATCGGAAGGCAGACTAGGCATATAGTGAGTACCCGGTGGAGAACATCTACAGCTGGCAATCAGTACCGGTACAGTATTGAGACCCTCGTCGAAGTAGGATATAGCTTCGAGCTCATGCTCATGCAGTTCCACCACTGCAAAGGACCGCTTCGGCACCAAATTAAATCGAAACATTTTGGTACCACCTCCAGAAAAACGAAGCTAACTAGGCCAGCATTGCCGAAAATTGTGACACACACAGGAAGTTGCATCGCCAACGTTACTAACCCTCTTCACAGATTTTCAAGATCTCCCCCGTCTTTTTTGTAGTAACTACACCGCCCACCTGGCTTCCCCTTGGTGAAACCGAGCAACATCCACTCGACCCCTTCCATATCAACTGACATACCAACCCGCCCGTCGGCTTATGCCACGAGAGGACGGCCGAAGCGTCCGCACATCGTGTCTGGTGGACCTAATCGACTTGATCAACACACATCGTCCTGAACCAGGGCACATGACGGCGTACGTGTTCTCAGTCGACTCATGTTGTTATAGACATGGTAACTAAAAGACCGATTCCGACGTCAGGAATGGATTTTGTCTCCTCACCAGTGGCACTGTACCCCCTTATTTGGGGCCTTGGCTGGAGGGCCACGAGATAGTTAACGTCCTCTGTCGCCTTGCATGGCGAAATTATCCTTTTATAACTGGGGATCCACGACCCCGTTCCGCGTCAGCGATCTTCAGCGAGGAATGGGAGCCACCTCGACGAGAGGTCGCCTTCCCCTGTCGGAATTTCACCAGGAAGACCCGTAGCCCGATCGACAGCGCATCTAGGAGTACTGGTGCCATCTGCCTATCTGCTCTGACTGGGACTTTTGGACCTTACTGGATCGGGAAGGTCGATTACCTGCTTTCACAGGTTGTGCCAGAGAGTGCTGCGATCATTCGGCGCAGTAGAGATGAGAGGACGCAACCCTCCTTACCTCTCTCGTCGTACAAACTAATTAACTGTCTGGCAGATGAGCACGAGCCACCAGCCGTCCGGCCGTTATCATGCAGACCTACGGTAGGCCTACGTGGTACGATCTTTCTTGCTCTTATTCATAGTCCCAGCTGCTAATTCGCATAGATGAGTTGAAATGTACCATAAATATGGTTTTATTCCTAGTAAATACCGCCGAACCGACAATGCTGATCCTGACAATGAAACAACTCCCCAGAGGGCATACGACTTCACCTTCTGTAGCTAGCACACACGAGCCTAATTGGCATTAACAGGCGTGGGCCCGCCCCACGCGCGGTGTATTTAATCATCCGAAAGAAATGTTCGTTCCAAGGAAATACACTGGCGGGGACTTGCCACGTCAAACAACTCTCCCATCGATACAATACATTCCCATATCTGTTATAGGAATACGAAAACTCCAGCGGTGTAGGTGATCCGGGCAGCTGATACGAATTGAAACTGCCAAACGCAATCTGATGACAGTGGCCTAGGCCTCAAAGTCCCGAGTATTGACACCAAAGTCAACCAGTTAATTTCCTGGACACATCATAGATTCAATATAAACGAGTGTTTGCTAAACTACACTGATAGCTTTGACGTTGACCCCTCAATTTGTCATCGACTGCGATCATAGGGTTACTGCCAAGCTAAAAAGTCAATTGCAAGTAACACCTCCCGAGATGATACCAATCAGCAGCAGTGCGATTATGCACTACACGCTGATAGTCAACAGTTGAGACGAAATCATGGTCCTCCATACACGACAAAGGGATCGCCCGCTGCAATAGCCATACTGCCACTATACGGCCGAATCCTGTGTTTCTACAGTTTCGTGAATGGCGATGTTACCCCAATGTGACCTCCGCTTGGGGGTGGGCGATAGATTTATTCCAGTAGAACGAGAGTAGAGCCAACCGCAACCTGTCGAGCTACCCCTGCCTATGAGTGGAATCTCCGGGTCCGTACCGGCGTCCCCCAACAGTCGGGTCGGACCTCTGGCGGCCAACCGCTGTTTCCCACGCGCGATTGAACATAGGCACCCGGAAAGCCTGTTCATGACGTAACACAGCCAACGCGCTAACGTGAATCAAATCGATCAAGGGTCGTGTCCACATTCCAAGCATATTTCAATATAAGCCCTCACGAGATCCAATGGGGGTGTACAACAGTGAGTGGGCCGGCAATGCACAATACGCTGTAGGCTATTGTCTATATACGTAAATATTTTAATGCCAAGCCGGAAGAACGATGGAATCCAGACACCAGAAGTGATACTGCGATCACAGTTTGGTAGACTATACGTGCCTTTTGTATTTTTGTTATGAAGTCCGATTAGCTGTTCACATAGTTGTGAGATCCCGGGAAAACACTTCACAATAACATAAAATTGCGAGAATGTACATTCTGTATATAAGCCTACACCACTGTGCATTTTGCTCTTGCTATATTTACGACCTACAGGGTTCTCTTAGGGTCCGGTCTGACCTTTCCATGTGTGGGGCCGCTGTGCACTCATGTCTTCCATTACCTTTCTAAAGCAAAATAATAAACGTAGGGCCGCCTGCAGATATGCGTTTGCTTGTCACTTGTGGCGTGTTTTGTCAGATTAATTTATCGGTTTTCCTGCAACAAATATTTCATTTTGGATTAGACGGACACATTTGAATTTTACGTGAGAATAATATCGATTAGGTAGGGGGGGGGGGGCTCTTCGAATTTCGCTTGATTTTGGATGATTCACGAATTCTCGAGATATTTACAGGTCGAAAAATACTGAATTTGTTTTTCTTCAGTTCCGAAACAAGGGTATAAAAGTCACAAACAAAAATTACCGAACCAGAAAGAAGAACACAAATATCAAAGGATCGGTAATGACATCTTGCAGCTCCATGATTTGTCACAAAGGCATATTATCGACATCACTAGCAGTCAGGCAAAAGAGCGGAATTTCAATTTTAGCGGGCGTGGGGGAATTTAGGAGTTCTTAAAAAAACTTTTTTCTTTTCACTATATTCCATAGACTGGAAAGACTATAGTTCGAATTCTCGCAAGACAAGGGTTTCAAAACGTGGGGTTCTTCCCCAAGCATTACTCTATATTTCTTTCACACGGGAAAACCACCATTCCCACCATATTTTGATGATTGTTGACAATTTGCAACTTGGCCAATCATTTGGCGATTGCAATCCTGATAGTCCTCACATTTTTCAGGTGGTCAATGAACCCCAGGGTTTTAATAATAATGTATAATAGCCTCTGTTACAGTAACAATAATAATAATAAGAATAATAATAATAATAATAATAATAATAAAATAATAATAATAATAATAATAATAATAATAATAATAATAATAATAAGATATAAATCATAATAATAGAACTAATATATAATAATAATAAATAATAATAATATAATAATAATAATGATAATAATCAATAATAATCAAGTGCTTCTCAGGAGGCTGCCCTCAAACAACCCCAACCCGAGTTACTTTACACCTCGGAGTGGACTGAGATTCATGATAGTGCACGGATTTCTCATTCTGAACTGCAAAAGCTCTTTCTACTGTCATGCTCGCAATTTGTATTCCAAGGAGAATCCGCCCCCTAATTGATGAACACTTCCCGGCACCCAAACAGCTACACCTCAGGTGAGATTGCACCGCAGAGCTGTTGTTTTTTTGCTTTTAAAATCTTAGCAGAAAAGCCGTCAACTTCAATAGGATACTTACAAAAAACCAATCCCCAATCTTCTATTGCTGGACATGGAGCGAGTCGCTTCGGGAAAAAAAAAAATTACCAAATCAAATAGGCACACTAATAAATGATTTGCAACAGATCCTCGAGAACGACGAACTCTATCTCAATTTCCAATATACTAAACGATGTTTCCTACACGGTCAATTAGACGGCAAACTAGGAAATCCTTCCAGCACGAACATGGGTTAACCCAGGGTGGACGTTGCGAGTGCCTTGTTTCCTTATAACATAAATGGCCAACTCTTGACATCGCAAAAGAAAATACATTCATGCAGTTATCCAACCACTCAGTTGTTGATCATGACTACATGCCAACATCATACCGACAACTTCTTCACCGTGGACCAACAATCGCGGATGAATATCTCTTAGGCATAAACTGGTGAACATATCTACAATCCATCGGAGAACGAGTGACTGAGAAACTGACAACAAGAAATCTGAAGAAAAACAGCACGGAAACTGAAAAAATTTTCAATCATAAGAAATGCCAATGGAAGTTGGAAGAATGTAAATATGTAGGAAGTTCGTTGGGAACCGTAGAGACCTTCAACAGACGAATTGGATACCCACAACGTTTCAGCACTTATTAACAATTTTCAAAAGCAGACTAGTATGCACAACAATCAAACTGGGTTTTTCGATGTCCCTAATACACAGTATTTTTCTGGTATTGCGACCCTGTGGGGGGTACACGAGATCTTATCACACCAATACATCTTTCCAAAGAAGATTACGCCACAATGTTCTCTACAATCAGCTGGACCAATAACAATGGATACCAAACATGAACTATGAATGTGACCACCCAATCCCTTGGTCTTCCTTAGTGCACCCTAGACCGTTTGAGATTTTTCGGTCCACGGGTCGCGAAACTCCAAAAGCCTCCAGCGAAGATCGCTCTGATAGAATCATTGATACCTACTACTAAGCCAGTTGAGACCCGTGACTACCCTGCTCGGAAAAATCAAATCGCTATTCCAGGACATCAACATTAACAAATTTGACGAAGCAATAAACCTTCCGCAAGATCGTGATACGTAGTGGAGGTGGATCACTGAGCTGTTCGGATAGACCAGACTCGACCTACTCGACTACTAATACTAACTATACTACAGTTACTCACTATGCAAGCTTGCACAGCTCACAGTCGGACTCACAGTGGGTCTCCGCATCACGATAATAATATGTGAGGCAAGCGGCTTTCTTCCAGGGAGCCTCGCGGATTTCGACCGCGAGGTTTTGAACGAGTTCATTTTTGATTCCTTTCCTGTCCTTCTGGCCGTGCGTCGTTGTTGTGTGTGTGTGTTGTGGTGGTGTGTGTGTGTGTTGACACCCTTGTCCATCCATATCTAAAGCAACGCAAGCATGTATTGAATTCAAATTAGGTATTTGGGTTGGACATATGAGAGGATGAACCCCCTATTGTCTCTTGGCGCATTTCAAGGTCTTCAAGGTCACGAGAGGGCAAAAGTTAACAAAGCTTGTCACAACGATATCTAACGAACGCAGCATGTATCAAGTTACAATTTTGTATGTGGGTTTCACGTATGGTGAGACTAACCCATTGTTTTTTTTGGTGTAGGTCAAGGTCCATTTAAGGGTCACCATAAGGCACCCTCCATATATTGGCAACGAACTTTTTAGAGGGTGCCTACTGGAACGTTTTTGTTCGTCTGGGCGAACTACATCTGGTGAACCTACTTTGACCTCATTTGACCTTTTACCTTCTTGACCTTTTGACCTTGTGACATTGTGATTGTTAATTTTTTGTAATGACCAGATTCGTCTTGTTGAGACAAACCATAATGTGAATAGACTACTGTAATACAGGACACCATCTATCAACCGCTATCTCAAGGAATGCACCTGTGAAAGTCAAGCACAACCCAAAACACTGGAATGTTGTTTTTAAAAAACTTGACGTTTGACATGACCTCTTGGCAACAAAATATTTTGGAGGGATGTTGTAATGAATTTTTTTCTTCGTCTAGCACTGCATGTAGTTGTCGTTATGCATGGAGCCTATATCTCGTTTAACTTTGAATAATTTTGGGTGGTCCACTCCACTCCACAAATTTAAGATGCTTGAGTCAGGATAAAAAAAATTCGACATAATTGTGCCCCGTGCACCGATATATATCTCTCAGCCAGGGGTATGTATCCACAGGAGGGCAGAGAAGAAGGGAATGGATAATATTTGAGACTCCGAGTGGGCAACTCTATAGAAAGGAATTTTGAATATTAAACCACATATCTAATGGGGGTATTTTCCTCTGGTTTGGCCTTAAAAGCCACTACCCTGTAGCCTAGGCAAGGAATCGCAACACAGTTTTGTGTCTTTTGGTTTTCAAGGGATCCCACGAGGCCTACGTAGCTTCATGACGGTAAATATATCAATAACCTGTCTAGATGAAAAATTGAGGAATAGCTCAGTGGAAAATTTATTCTTCCTGACATTGGTCAGAATTTCGTCTCGGACAACCATTGTAACGAAAGTTATCCAGGGTCGTCTTTCACTGCGCAATTTCCCCCAATGCGCGTCCCAAGAAAACAATATCAGTTTACCCACTTTGCCCAATCGCCCCCAATGCGACCAACAATCCTAGTTTCCCCTAGTGGTGTACCGACTTGTCTACTCCGATCAATCAATACTCCTGGTCGGGCCCATCACCGCAGGCTCGCTCTTGTTAGTTGGCGTTCGATAAAATGGCTCGAGCAGGAATGAGGAAAGTACGATAACGTGCGTTAGTATGTTTGCCATCTGTTTCAAACTTGTATACCCCAGGGCTTTGACTGGCAGCCGCCACGGTCCCATGTTTAGTTTCACACTCCAGTACTTTATATATATATATATTATCTATAATATATATATATATATATATATATATATTATATTTATATCTATAATATATATATATATATATATTATAAAAAAACACATATACCGATGCGTATATACGAATGCTATCCGATGCGAATGAACTCTGAGGAATATCTTCCTCAAAAGCCAAGCAACGACAATATGCATGGGCTTGCTGCATTCTCGTCGTCTTCCGCATAAGCTTAACAGTTTTTCTCTTTGTTGCACAAACTACAATTTTTCGTGCATAGGTGATTTTCAAACATCCAGCCAGGACACGCACACACATCTATGGAACCCAGACCTCGCGTGACTGTACGTTTAACTACAATCTGGGCCATATGAGAGGTACTCGGTTCTCTCGCGAGTTGTTCGAGGTGACTATACATGACGCATGGCTGGTACTGAGTTGACAACTGAATGCAGAGCTTATAGCACGCGTGTAATATCATCCCCAATGCAACTTCCATCTATACGATCAAACTCAACGTTCGAACCTGTAGGCAATGTCAAGGAGGGGTACCGTAGTTATCACACAGAATGACAGACAACAACCGGTCAATTACTAAGCCTTACATGCAATTCCTCAAAACAATAACTCTCTCCTCTCCTTCATCAACTCGTGAGAAACAGTGATCGGCAGTGAGAACACTATACTATACTAGACTCTATACTATATATACTAAATATATACTATACTATACTATACTATAGATACTATTACTAACTATATATTACTTACTATACTATACTGTCGCCGAAGCCCCAGACGGACGCTTGCTGTTGAAAAAATGTTAATGTAATAAAACGTGACTGCTAAGTGATGGAAACTAATGTTTAGAATGACTTTTATTTTTCCTTCAAGGCGGAGGAATGGCAGTGCTGTTGGTGAACGCCTTGGCAAAAAGCATTCCAGGGTCCAATTACAGCAGTCACCGGACGATTCTTCCTATTGCCCAGGGGCTGTATTTGGCAGTTTTGCGATGTGCGAGAGGGTCTGGGTCTTACTTCGTGTTGGTCCCCTTGTAGATGCGGGATATTTGCAATAAGTATCGTCGGTCGGGGGCTGTGAGCACAGTCACGTTGGGGGACACCGGGATGAATTATGAACAAGTTAATTATATTAGCTGAATGCGTCGGTCCAACCCGAAAGTTCTTACGACTTTTTGTTATGGTGGAGTTACATCTTTTGACAGTGGTGAGTGTATTGTTGGCGGGTTGAGATGCATCCATCATGCAATAATTAGGATGATATACTGACAACCATGCGAAACAATCTTGGTTTTTATTGGGAATTCACACATTATTTTCATTTCGAAAGCATTAAGTCTATGGGAGGGGATTGATGTAGTGGGTTGAGTAGGTGAATGATGGTTACTTTGGTTGAGAGGAAGACAAACAAAAATTCTGCTACATGTTGAAGCATACAAAACAGAATGAAACAATGGAATACTTGACATAACTTTCCGGGTTGTTAATGTGTGACGTCATGCGTTATTTGGCGCAATTGAGTACTCTCCAATGCTCTCTGAATTAATGGACGAAATTTGAAGGCCAATAACTCAACATGGAACATTCGTATTGAAATGGGGTTGGACCAATAAGTAAAATTTTTCCATTCTTCACGATAAGACCTCTGTTGTATTCAAGTCTGCAGTGTCCTTCAACGAGCGTTCCACTCCTACAGGTTCGAAAGATTGGTCCGGTCCTTGAGTTCACTGAAGTTATTTCGGATGGGGACGTGAATTCCAGTCCGGGAAGCAGTGTTGGCGACATCGTTTACATCCTTGCCTCGATATAATCTGAGCTCATTCCCGATCACTACGGCCAGGGGATCCTTCATGTGCTTAACTTGGCTTCCTGATCCGTTCTTTCAAATCAAATCAAGAATGTAAAGGTTGATGTGAGAAGAGGTCCCACCTCCAGACGCTGGGCTTGTCGAATGGGGGTTCTTCGGGGGCTTTTGATTGGGACTAAAGTACACAAAGAAAGAGAAACACAATAACTCATTGACTGACAGTACTACTCGAAATTTATTGAACGACACCGATACTCTTACTATGTTATCTGATATATCTTACTACAGTAGGGTTTCTAAATTGAACCGTTTACCTGTCGAGAGACAGAATAGAGTACCGTAGAAATCTTGGATACAGTGAATTGTGGCGGAGAGTAAGATTAATATAGATTATATTCTAAGTATATAATCTATAGGCTACCAAGGCGATGGAAGCCCTTACACGGGATCAGACAATATCCTGGCCAAGC